>JAQQAE010018120.1:0-11279 GCA_029823295.1 Pseudamia nigra
TCTCTTATCTTTTTAAATGGGTGAACTTGCACATTTTTACATTTCCCAATACTTATTGTCCCCACTGTATGTGAAACCAATAAAATCAATACAAACGATAAAATTAATAAGATCAAGTGACTCAAAAGTCAAGCACTGGCACATGGTGCTAAAACCAAGAAAAAGCTTAAAAGAACATAACATAAAATATGCAATAAAAGCAAATAAGATGAAACAACACCTTTTTAAATAAAAGTATTAAAATCAGAACAACATGATATGCTAAGTAAGAACCAAGGGCCAAAGAGTAGAAATGGGTCTTAAGCAAAGATTTAAAAACAGATGAGGAAGGGGCCTGAGGAATGTGCAATGGCAAGGTGTTCCACCGTTTAGGAGCTGCAACAGCAAAAGCCCGGTCACCTCTAAGCTTACACTGATTGTGAGGGACAGTGAGGAGCAGCTGGTCGGCTGACCTGAGAGAACGGGTCGGAGCACAGGGGTCCAGCAACTCTGAAAGATAAGGTTGAGCACGGCCGTGGAGGGATTTAAAAACAAATACAAGAACTTTAAAATGACCCCTGAAATGGACAGTGGAGTGAGGCTAAAATGAGAGAAATGTGGTCATATTTGCGAGTGCCAGTTAAAAGACGTGCAGCAGCATTCTGAACGAGCTGGAGACCAGCAACAGAGGATGCACCAACTCCCACATACAGTCCATTGCAATAATCCAGCCTACTGGTAACAAAGGCGTGGATTCATGTTTCAAAATGGTGCCTCAATAAAACTGGCTTCACCTTAGCCACTTTCCTCAGATAATCCAGTTGTGTAATTTTTTTTCTTTTTGTTCCTTTCTTTGCAACTTCTTTTCTTCATTGGTTTATTTTTCTCAATTTTCCTTGTTTTTACACCTAATTTGCTTCATTTTATTGAGTGCTTTGTTCATATTGTTTCTTATTTTTTCATGTCTTTTGATTTTCTTAATTTTACTTCTTGTTTTATTCACTTTTATTCATTTTTTTTCCTATTTTCTCCCTTTTTGCTTCTTAAGTTGCTCCTTTTTACTGATTATATTAGATTATCTTTTTAGCATGCGTTGCTTTATGCTTTTATTTTTTAATTTCTATAAATGTAATGTCATCTTGTTCCTGTCCACTATTGTGGACACCATTTTACACCATGTAAAAGAGTTAAGGTAATCAAGTGAATAGAATAATTATGCCGTAGCCTTTATAACCAATTTTAGAAAGACCAGCATGTAAAAGAGCAGTTGCCTGTTATACAGAAATGGCACAGAGCCAGTAGGTACTGTTATTTTCTGAGTTCAGTTGGAATAACATAAAATACTGACAAAGTGCCAAAATTATGGAAAAATCCTTAAGCATAGGCTTTATCCAGTGGCCTATTAGGTGAATGATGGCTTTGATTGCTGGGAAAATTTTCAACTTCTGCTATATAAAGAATTAGATGGGGACATTGGCACTGATAAATGTTTGCACTATGATTCAACCAGCAACTGACTGGCTTTACTCGGTTTAAAGACTGGAAACCGGGGACAGCCCCTTTGTGTCCACTGGGTTCTCTTTGGAAATTCTCTGCATCAAAATGTCATCACTGCATACAAACAAATCTACATTCATGCGTAGATCCAGTTCACCTTTCAAGTGACCTTTTAAGTGTTTATTTGAACATTTTTTTTGCAGTATTGTCCCTGGGAGTTGGTTGTAAACACAGGATTTCCACCTCTGTATCTTCATTCTGCCTCCTCACCTGGCTTCTGTTCTCGCTGCACTTTACTTTGTTTTTCTTGCGGATCTCTTTGGCAGACTCGACTCTGGATATTGAATATGTTGGTTGTCATAGTGAGAGCAGAGGTTCAATATATTTGACGGAGAGAAGAGGTGCTGATTGCTCTGCTCCCAGAGAAGATGGAGCTCTATTGATGTTCTTATACTTCTTTACCTTAGTCCACTGGGCTTTTAAAACTTGTGACATTTTAAATATCAAAAATGACAGATAGGTGTTTCAAGGGAGACATTCATTGTTTAAAAATGAAGGATTTAAACAATCTCTAGACATGTTGTAGACATTTAATGCATCCCAGTGGGATAAAACTGGCACGTGACGTACAGTTGTGCTCATAAGTTTACATACCCTGGCAGAATTTGTGAAATATTTTTTACTTTTTTAAGAAAACGTGATTGATTATGAAAAAACTTTCTTTCAGGGCTAGTGGTCAGGCAAAGCTATTTATAATCACATAATTGTGTTTGATCCCGACAATATACACAGAAATGAACACATGCAGATTTAAATGGCTATTGGAGGTTACTGTCCACAAATGCAACCTATTTGTTTGTGTATAAAATGTCAGTGAGTCATTGGGCTCTTGACAAGCCCCTGCACATTTCATTCAGTGCTGCATCCATTTTTCTGGATTCTGAGCCATGGGGAAAGCAACAGAACTGTCAAACGACCTGTGAGAGAAGGTGATTGAACTTTATAAAACAGGAATAGGATCTAAAAAAGGGATTCAAAGATCTGAGAATGCCAGTCAGTAGTATTCAAACTCTAAGATGTGGAAAATAAAAGATTCTGTTGAATCTACAGACCAACAAAAATTTCAGCCACAACTGGCAGAAAAATTGTTTGAGTGTGACAAGCTGAGACCTGTGGCAGCCTGACATGCATTAGAAATAAACACTTGCTGTCATTGTGTTAAAGGTCTCTTATCGTGAAAATGCATCTTCATTGGGGTTTGAGGGTTATGCAAAATCTTTGCTGTAAAATATAAGCTGTGAACATATGAGCTGCATGGTACTGCCAGTCCTGAGAAATCCACACAACAAAACAGACAAAATAGAAAAGACAAGCCATTTTAAAACGTACTGTATGTAATAATCTTAACATCAGTGTGTTCACATCTGCATCTGATATGGCCTGTAAAACCTTTGGAGGGTTATTATTTAAGGGAGGCGTATTGCATTCCCTTTTAAGAACTTAATTGAAATCTCACACACCTACAATACATATTTTAAATTCCAGAGATTGTTGGTTCTATCATGTCTGTATACTCCTGGGCCCTCATTTAGCAACTGTGCTTATGCACAAATGTGTGCGTACTGAGTGCATATGACCATTCCCACACAAAGTGTTGGATTTATCAACTTTTACTTGTACTGAAAGTGTGTAAATACAAGCCCAGCTCTGACCATGCTTACACACAGAATCTAGTGGTTGAACAGGAAAACTGCATTTTGGGTCATACCATGCATTCCCAACATATTAATTATTACTCAGTTAGTGATTACATGTAGTTGGGTAAATCTGTCCATTAGCCCAGTGTATTAAGCATTTTATGCCTTTCATCAGTTTTGCTACATAGTGGCAAAAACAAAATTTACAACAATAGTTACGGTTATAGTTTAAGCATCTGTGTAGCACAGGCAGCGGTTTGTTGTTTTTATTTAGTTGCATCAATGCATTGGTGAGGTTTGTTAACTAGTTATTTATTTTATTTATTGATTTGATTCATTCGATTTAATGGCACCGTGTTCGTCAGCACCTTGGGCTCCCAGTGCACGGACGGAACTGGCCGGCTCCTGATCATGGGACTGAGCATTTTCTGAGTTTGAAAAAAATATATTTTCACATTAATGTTAAATTGTTTAATCTAAATGTCAGTGCATTACTTGTTTGTCATTTAAAATATGTTATGTTTCACATGGAGATAAATGTCCATTCATTTCATGGTTAGTCTGTCATTTAGAATTATTTACACATCCAAATAAAAAGTTTTCAGACAGTGATATGTTTCTTTTACCATCTGTCTATATGTTTTATTGTCCACCTTGTTCTGTGGGTACAGCTGGAATGTCAATATCTCTGTGCATAATGCTACACAGAGAGCTGTATCTCCGATGATGCTGGTGTTCACACCGGCAATGCATGAATCCAGTGGTGTCAGTTCTGTTGTGCTCTGTCCTCCTCTGGTTGCAGAGGACAGAACCTGATGCTTTTTGGCGTAGAGTTTGAGCTCAAACCATTTCTTTTTCATTTCGGCTGAAGATCTCACTGATCGTACAGCACAGGTGTCAAAATCATGCCAGGGAGGGCCGAGATACCGCAGGTTTTCTCTCCAACCAGTCATTAAAGCAGGTGATTTCACTGATTAGCTCCTCCCCTCAAGTTGAAGGAGTGCTGATCAGTGAAATAACCTGCTCTAGTGACTGGTTGGAGAGAAAACCTGCAGGGTCTCAAATGCAGGGTACATTTCCACCTTATCCGAATAATCGGGCAATAAAGCCATATTAGATCTGTGACGCTTTAAAAGAAAACAGGATTGCTTTAGTAATGTAATTCGTCCAGCTGAGGAAACGGCACAGTGCTTCTGTTGTGTGTCTGAAATGTTGTGACTCTGATGTTTGAGCTGGATTTAATGAAATTGACAACTACAGAGCAATGTAATCAGCAAGAACCTGTGTCTGTGTGATGTGACACAGTCTGACAACCTGACAGAGGTCATTCCGTTTTCACATGAGTCATATCATAACGCAACACATTTTCTCAAATGAATGAATTCATTATACAAAATGACCATAATGAAAGGCCTCTCTTATTACATTTTGAACCATGTACTGACAAATATAAGTTATTTTTATTAGCATTTTATTTTAATCATATTTTGTTTTTGTCCTTTTCTTTTAACTCTTGGGGAGATTTTCGAGCATGTAATAAAGCTGGTAATAACACAAAACATAATAATCATGATAAATCATTATTTGATTCATGTTTAAAGGAAATATAAGCTGAAATCAGATGGTTGGTTATTTGTGGTTATAAAATTTTATTTATGGTCAGAGCATGTTAAACATCTTAAGATGTTGTATAGATAGAACATTTGATAGGTTTACATAGGTTAGAAAACATATTTAGGTTGTTCAGAATATACAGGAGTCAAATTTAAGTACCAAAACTACTATAGGTAGAGACTTCATTTTTGGAATTTGTGACAGATCAGACTCCACCTTTCATTCATCAGATGACCGTGACTGTGGCCTTGAGGATCAGTGGCGTTATTGCACTTTGACCTGCATAAATTTCTAGCTCAGTAGGTTGAAAATGTCATACACCCGTCTGTGTTATTGACTATTTTGATTGAAATGCGCTTTGACCTTCAACAAAAAAAGGTCAAGGTCATGGTCAATTTCAAAACTGGGCAGGGGATTTGCTGTTTCACAACTTCTTGTATTCTATATCATAATGATGATTTTTGATGTATTCTTCATCACATTTTCAGCTGACATGCACAATGTTTTAAGGTTTCTCATGTAAATGTTAATTTTGCACAAACATTTTTCAGATTTTGTCACAATAACCTATTATACACTACCAGTCAAAATTTTTGGTGCACCTTTTTTTTTTTGTTTATTTTTATTATGATTCACTTTATACATTAATTCTAAAGACATTCAAACTGAAAGTAGTAGTAGTAGTAAACAAAGTGTTAAGCCATCCAGAACATGTTTTAGATTGTCCAGAGTTGCCATATTTGGCTTTGATGACAGCTTAGCTCAATCACGGCATTCTCTCATCATATTCACAAAGTAGTCACCTGGGATGATTTTCACAGCCTCATGAAGGGTTCATTTGTATCATTTCTTCCCGTCTTAATGTGCTCTAGACCATCAGTTGTCTTATGCAGAGAAAGGTTGCATACAGAGTCAATAGCCCTATTAGTGCCACTACAACTACTGTACAAATTATGGCATTATGGAAAGAAACACTTAACCAAAGAGAACAGTCCATTGTTACTTTAAGGATTGAAGGTCATTCACTCTGAAAATTATCAGTAACTTTATATGTGTCCTCAAGTTTCCTGAGGCTAGTAGTTCTTATAAACTCCTTTCAGGGGACAGTCGTCACAAGAGCCAGATTCATCATAGCGTTTGATGATTGTGACGGCTGCATTGTCAAAGAAAATTAAGATTTTTCAGATTGACTGACCTTCAATTCTCAGAGTAATGAGCTGTCTTTTCTCATTTCAAGTGTTTCTTGCCATAATGTGGATTTGTGTAGCAGTAATAGGGCTATTGACTCGTCTCACCCTTCCTCTGCACAAGACAACTGATGGTCTAAAGCTCATGAAGAGGGCAAGAAATGGCACAAATTAACTCTTGACACACTGATTTGAAAACCATTTGAGGTTGATGACCTTGTGAATCTAATCAGAGACTGTCATGAGTATGCAAAGTTGTCCTCAAAGTTGCATGTGGTTACTTCAGATCTCTGAAACATGTACTTTTTTGTATGCTATATAATCCTGTATGTGTTCTTTCACTGTTTTGATGTCTTTAGAATTGATGTACAATGTTGAAAATAATAAATACAAAAAAAATCCACTGAAGGAGAAGGTGTGCCCAAACCAGTGACTGGTGGTGTATGGTTTTATTGTTTAGCATACACTTTGGCTTGAAGCATCTCATCTGTGTCTGACATTGAGTCCGGATTTATATGTGCGATAAAATGCTGTGCTGTTTCCACAGGTTGCTCAGAAGATGGGATTCCCTCCAGCGCTGATCAACGAGGCCGCAGAGAACATGGTCAAACTGTATAATCTATTTGTCAAATATGACGCCTCCATGGTGGAGATCAACCCCATGGTGGAGGACTCCTCTGGCATTGGTATGTACACATGAATGCAATGCACAGACATTTAGTTACTTGTTCTCAATAATTGATGAAATGTCAAAAACTAATGGAACAACAGGGAGGCAGATATAATCACTGCTCCCATGTTAACGGCTACATCCTGAACTCTGATTAAGTGGAAATTTTCAACCCACTTTGTATATTTAGTAACTTAATTATCACACAGTCAGGTCATTATGACTTTCATTAAATACTTCACTAGGTGTGTCACTGGCTGCTGCAAGCTTCTGCATTTTATTTTTGTCATTTGTGTATATATAGACTTTTTTTTTAGCAACAGTGAGGCTGTGATACATTCATGGGAAGATGTGTTCCTGGTTCCTTGTGCAAAAACGTCATTTAGGGAAAGGGAGAAGGTATAAACAGTTGTCATCAAAAGCCGAATAATTTTATGAGTGAATTAATATAAACTGAACCAATCACTTTACAACAGCAAGCAAAGGGGCCCTTTTACACCTAATGAACTGTGGTTCTTCAACTGGTGCCGTTCAGGTTCCCTGGAGCCTTGGTGCCATCTAGTGAACCGGTCTGCATTTACACCAGTTTGGGATGAATTATTCTGATCAGCGATTCATCATCAGCAGAGATGGTCCTAGGCATATACTGGTGCATGTAAACAGTACCCCTGTGTGTAGCCATAAACATTACCATGATGGCAGATCCTGTGAGTTACCTCAAGACATTTGTTCTAACAGGTGTTTGTGCACATCCAGATAACATGCGTGGATCCTATAATAACAAGAATGCGAAGAAGAATGCTGCATGCTAGATGAGTGGTATGTTGACTGCATTGCAGCAGGTTGTGTGGATTCTTCCATGCTGTTCTGTTTACAGTGCGTTGCGTGGGCGTGTATGTGCACACCCACTCATGTTGTCACGGTTCACACTTCGGGAACCTACTATTCTCTGGTTCGAGCCAGGAACCAAGGTTTCAGTTTCCAAACCCAAGTTTTTTTTTTTTTAATATAAAAGCTTGGAACTAGGTTCAATCAGAACCATGCTGGTTGCCTGTCGGTTTAAAAAGGGCCAAGGAGAACAAAGGGACCCACAGACTGCAATCAACTGTGTCATGTAACCAAATCAAGTGTGTCATGTAACCAAAAAAGTCACACTCCTATCAGAGTTTTAAAACCTTACTCTTATGCTGAACTATAGAGAGCAGCAACAAAAGACCTATTGTATTCTATCCTAAACAGACACTAACCTACCAAACACACCGGAGAGGAACAATCACTTGCTGTGGATGAAACAATGATAGGAGAGCAGTGTGAGACAGCCTTCTAACAATAGCTAGAGGGCTGTTAGAATCTACAAAACCAAATCAGCGCCATAAAATTTGCTTGAGCGCTGCAGTAAACTTGAGGGAACTATATCAATTGATCCTTTTTAAAATGGATGCATTTTCCCCTTTTCACATCAGGTGTCTGTTTGGATGCTATGGCTAAAGTCAAATTTATATTTAATATTTAAGAATCTGGTGATGTGACAGCAAAGTAAATGGAACCCTAAATGAGAAAAGGTTGGATTGGGGTGGAAAATACACATAAAAACAAACCAGTGATTTCTAAGTATATTTTGACTGCAGTCACTATGAATACTCCCCACTGTGAAATCTCTCACACACTCCATTGTGCCCTTCACTCTGTATAGTCATAAGATTTCGGCCTTGAATTGTGAAGCACCTAGAGATAATCGGCGATTATGATTGGTGCTATACAAATAAAGTTAGATTGATTCATTCATTCATTCATTCATTGTAGAGTGAAATATCCAAATCTCTCTATTTTCTATTGATGAACATTGCTTTAAAACTTCCATTTTTTTTCATAATTTGTCATGCATTTGTTTTCAAACTAGCAATCCTCAGCCTGCCTTTTACTCCTGAAGTACTAGAGCTTTCCTGGATGCTTTGGTACTAAATCAACATTAAAAATCACCCGCTGACATCAGCTGTTTCAAATCACATCATTATTCACAGTTTGTAACTCATTACTACTCTTAAATTGCCCCTATTCCAAGCTTTTCTTAGATGTGTTGCTGCGTGAATGTGCAGAATTAATGTTACGTACAGATAACATTAAGCTGACCAGACACAACATGACACGAAGCATGTCTGTAATGAAGTCGAAATCTAATTTAGACATCACGGCTTTCAGTTTGCTTGTGCTTTTTTCATACTGCTTAGCTTCTTCTGACTTGGGTTTTATTTTTGCTCCAACCGTTACATAATGCATCATAAGCTCTGACATTTACAAGGGACTTTTTATTATTAAAGTCTGTCAGTGATGCATGACAGGTGCTCTGTAGAGGTGATTTAGTTCCATCCAGGTCAGTGGTTCTCAGCTGGTCTGACTTCGGGACCCACCATCACCCCTTAATGACAAGCCATGACCTAAAATCAAGGAAAATGTTCTCAAATGTATTGAATGAAAAGATTATGCAGTTTGATCCTGATAGTAGATTAGAATATCGCAGAATGCCAACACAAAAAACAAGTTTAATGATAAACCAAAAGGAAAAATGCAACTACTGACAAATATTTTCAAAAAACTCAAATAATGTAGCTTTAGCTGAGAATCCTCACTCTCTGAACCTGTGACATCCAACACTCCACTATGGAATGAATTCAGTAGCAGTTTTTAGCCACAAACTCAATAAATTAAAGTGCAATTCAAAAGGATTAAAGTACATAAAATGAACTTTTCTTCTGATTGCCTCATAAATACATAAATAGTGAAAATCACTGTGTTTTGAAGAAAATTAAGCAACACTCATTTCAACCTTAGGTGTAACTGACATCATAGACCTGAGTTGGGAGGAATTCATGGGAGAACTGGGCATGTTTTTTGGTCCTAACAAGGGTCTCAAAATCTGGAGTTATAGTAGACAAAATAACTCTGAGGTCATGTTCAATGTTCAGTCTGTTTCTTTGTTTTGTCTTCAGCTGAAATAGAGCTGAAAAGCGTATCCAGTCGTCATCCCTCTGGTTTTCGGGACAGTAGTCATTAAATCACTCCAAAAGTTTATTCAGATGTGTCATGATACATTTTTTCCAGCTGTGTCCAGGTGCTGTCTTTCATAACAGGCATCAGGGAACATGTTGAACTGGTTTTTAGAAACATGACTTGCCCACATGGAGATCTTTTTTTTTTTTTTTGAAAGCATTAAATTTGTCATATTGTTAAAAATGTTGTGCCCCCTCCCCTGCGCAGACACATTTAATGTATTTAATTGATCAAACACATCAGCAAGGTAAACAATGTATGTGAGCTACACTGTTACTAAACAGGTTTGTAGGAGGAGAATTGTTCTGGGCAAGAAAGGCTGTGATTTCAGCTTATAATTCATAAAAATGGGACAGTACCTTTCCCCTCAAAAGCCAGTGGACTTTGGCATGATCCTACATGTCTCACGTAAATGAGTAAAACTGCTTTGTTTATGTCTGTAGATTGGTCCATTTGTAAGGCAAAATGACCACTTGCCTTAATGCAGCTGTGGTCTGTTGTTTCATGTCTTCTGACATGTCTTCAATTCACCTACTTATTGTGTCATTTGACAGAGGTGTAGTTTTTAGTTTATCCATTGCACACTGATTCGACCCTCTGACCACGTCCATAGCTGCATGTAAGATGAGGTCATCTGCAATGGTGTGGGGCTTCTTTAACTTTGCAATACAATGTGTCACCTGGTGAGATGCATGTAGTGCCTGTTCTTGCTTCGAGTATGAAGGAGTAAAACACTTTTTTGAAGTCCTCAGGTCCTGAAGTTATCTTCTGACGGCTTCATGCTTTCATGAGCCAACACTTCGCTGCACAAAACTCACTGAGGTTTTTTGTCTCCTTTGTCCTCAATATAAGAAAATCCATATCTCATATAGTCTGTGTTGTACCTGCGTTTGGACATACTCAATTAGCATATGTAAACAAACGTTGTGGATCTGATTCTATGGTGTGAAATGGAGGGTGTCCACTTGCATTACTGGATATTATCGCCACTTACTGTTAAGGAGTGTAAATAGATGAAACAGCTGAATTTTTTTTTTTCTCCCTCCTAAACACTTTTTTGCCCAGGCAAAGGCCCGTGATCCACTAAAAATATGGGTTGCGACCCACCAGTTGACAATCACTGGCTTCCGGAGGGGCAGAAAGCACAGAACTACAGGGAATATTAGGAATAGAATAGTAGTACATTTTGGCCATGTTTGTCACAAATTGAACAGAAGTGTGATCAGAGTGGTTTGAATCAGGCAGGACTAGACATTCCTTTTTTTTCCCATTAAATGTTTTGAGGACTAATGAGACAGGAGAGACAGTCAGTGTTAATGGGTTGTGAACTGGGCTGGAATTGCTTTGTGAATACCCTGACCTTTTTCATTTTGCTAGGCGCTGGAAGTATTATGCCTGTATTTCATTACATACTCAGGAGGTAGATCGGGTAGTCCTGTAACCAGTAGGTTGGCTGTTCGAACCCCTCTCCATCCTAGTCATTGTGTCCTTGGGCAAGACACTTCTCATCTCATCTAATCAGCTTTTGCTGGATGTGCCTAGGTCAAGGTATAAACGTTGGGGTGACCGAGCCTTTTCTGTTGCCGC
>JAQQAE010018121.1:0-11279 GCA_029823295.1 Pseudamia nigra
ATCTGCAGAAATGTGGGGGGGGAGGGGGGTGTATTCACTTTTGTGAGATACTGTATTCTCACAGAGCACAGGCAAGAATCTAAATTATGCATATTCTTAATGAGTTATTAGTTAAAGGACTCAGGTGTACAAGGAATAATGATTGACTTCATTAGACTTATATTCTAGCAATACCTCCATGTTCTTCTCAGAGAACATAAAAGCACACACACACAATGCCACAAAAGATGTCTATAATTAAAATTAGTTTGCTTGCTGCTTTTTCTTGACACCCTCTAGAAGTTCACCATGTCTCAATGGGAGGGAGCTGCCCCTCCTCTCTCCACTATCCTTTTCTTCAACAGAGGCATGGAAGTATTTCTAGGGACAGTGCCTTTGATGTGAGCAATTTACAAGGCTAATTATACAAACAGTATAATAACAATGGAAACTACAAGCTGCCTGTGTGTTAACCCTCCTTGTGTTTACATCACAAACAGATCCTTGAGCCATATGAAAACATGTGTGCATGTGCATACACACACTAGAAGACACTTGTGAAAACAGTTGGGGTAAATTCTCAGTTATTCACAGTGATCATAATAACAACAAACAATGAAAAATGCCTGACATCAAAGAAGAAAATGATTATGTATTAAAAATAATTTAAAGTTTTAAGAAAATAGGCAAAAGACTGTTGAAATACTGAAATCCTTTTAAAGTTAATTGATAGCAATGTTAGTTGAGTTTGCTACATAGCTGCAGGACAATACTTGTATTATCATGTGAGCTCCTTGCTCTTGGGTAACACATTTTGTTGTTTGCATATTTATTATACTGTATGTGTATTTGCGTATTCATGTCTGGCCTAAATTGGCTCATGTGTCATTATTTCCTGTGTGGGTGGTTGATTGTGCAGTGGAAGTTCAGGTATCAGATCTCATGAAAAGTCTCCTGCTTTCATAAAAGATCCAAATTAAGCGTTGTGAGATAACAAGCTTTTCTTTGACATTTGTTCAGAATCTTGTACAGTTGTAGAATACAAAACCTCAGATGTTCTTCAAAAAAGTCTGGACAAGTGTTTTAAATTTTTTATTTGACACATAAATTCTTTTTACCTGTTCAGCTGAAAAAGAATGGGCATGACTCTACGCATCTACCTTTCATCATGCAGCCCAGCTAATAGGCGTGCCTACTGCCCCATGCATTAGTAGCACATTAAATTTGGAATCACAGCACTCTTCAGGTTCAAATAATGAGCATTTAATTATTGACAGGGGATGAATATTTAACAGAGACACTGGTGGTTCACTTGGTTGGTCTTATATGGAGTAGTATCAAGGAGGACATCAAGTCCCCATGACCCAGAAACCCACCCCCATACTTAGTGAATATCCACCATTACAATAAACAGCCCCACGCACGGCGAGATTCAATTGTGCATCCATCCATGCAAAAGTATTGATGTAAATGCTCTTAGCATGTCATGTAAGCATCCTTTTATACATACATATGTACATAATATTCCAACTTTATGACAATCATTTACAGTACATGAGTTAAAAGAAGGTTTGCTCATACACAGTGGACAATCAAACCTGATTTAAGATAGAAGATGAATGGCAGTAGTTTATACAAGTAAACACCTATTGCACTACATAGATGTAATGGTGTGTAAGATATTATAACAGAGCTTTCTAACTAAGTGAATAAATTGAAGAATATCAAATAAACCTCAGCTCATGTCTCATAACATTTAAGTAGATATTTTACTCTGTATGAGATAACTATGCCATTGTTTTTCTTTTGTTTAAATGCAGCTTATATGACTTCCATTACTAGGTGTCTGTATTTAAGGTTTATTAAAAATACGCATTTCACGTTAAGTCATTTCATACTAATGAAATACAGTGCTGTTTGAAGTTTATTAACCACTATTTTCTGTAGAATTTTCTATATTTCTGCCCAGAAGCTGTTCTGTAGCAGGAGGCAATGACCTGCTATGTTCAGTGAGGCCAATGCGGATGCAACGTTAAGTTGTAATACCACTGCTTGGCCGCTGGGAAACCCATCATCTGGATCCAAGAAGCTTTTTTCCCATAGAGATATATGTGACTTCTATCTGAAAATACTAAACAAATACATTTTTTTCATGGGTCATCATGGTCTAAAACGTTTTATTTGGACCCTCTAATAAGTAGTGTGGTGGTCCATCTTTAACTTTTTGCTCGATTATTAAAATATTACAGCAAATAATCCAACAAATCACTGCCGTGCTGGGGTTTGAGTGACATGTCCCTATAGTAACAGCTTGCTAGTGAAGTCAGACCGATTCTGACCTTTGTATCTTCTATCCATCCATCCATCTTCTACTACTTGTCCGTGGGGTTGGGTTGTGGGGGCAGCAGCTTCAGCAGGGAAGCCCAGACTTCTCTCTCCCCAGCTACTTCATCCAGCTCTTCTCGGGGGACCCCGAGGCCTTCCCAGGCCAGCCGACAGGCATAGTCCCCTCCTGGGTCTTCTCTGGGGTCTCCTCCCAGTGGGACATGCCCTGAACGCCTCCCCAGGGAGGTGTCCAGGAGGCATCTGGATCAGATGCCCAAGCCACCTCATCTAGCTCTTCTCGACATGGAGGAGCAGCGGCTCTACTCTGAGTCCCTCCCGGATGACTGAGCTTCTCACCCTATCTCTAAGGGAGAGCCCAGCTACCCTGCGGTGGAAACTCATTTCGGCCACTTCTATCCTGGATCTTGTTCTTTTGGTCATGACCCAAAGCTCATGACCATAGGTGAGGGTAGTGTACAGAATGTAGATCGACCGGTAAATCGAAAGCTTTGCCTTTTGGCTCAGCTCCTTCTTCACCATGACAGACCGATGCAGAGGCTGCATCACTGCAGACGCCGCAACGATCCACCTGTCAATCTCCCGCTCCATCCTTCTGTGGCAGGTGTGGCCATGTGCTTGCATCACATGACAGACTTGAGAGGGAGGAGGTGCACAGGCCCACTTCCTCTTCCTGAGCAGGCCTGTGCACATGTTGCTGTCTGGTGAGCTGACAACACTAAATGTTTTAAGTATACTTTGTAACCTTTTTGTAAAGAAAATTCTTTTTTGTACAGTATATATTGTCTTTATAAGGGTCCTAACCGTCCAGTGTTCAAGGCACAGTGCTGGTTGCAGTTTGTTTTAGATTTAGTTGTGTTACATTTTAAACAGCAATTCTGCAGAGGTGTAGGACCATTTTATTAGCTGAGGGTGATGGGAGTTCACTGAGGGTGGTGACCTTATTTCTAGTTATTGGTTTTAGTGGCACATGTACTGTACATATGGATGATTTCTGTTATGGAAATGGTGCTTTTGTGTTTTAACTTTGTGTTTGTTTTTCAATAATAGTCTGCCTCCCTCACCACAGCTTGAAGTCTCACCACGCATCATCAATCCAACTACTCAACTTAGCTATTCATTCTGATGTTTTAATATTTTATTGTAAATAAAATCTGCCTTAGGGCTGTTGGACCCACACTGACTGTCTGGCTTTGTCATTGAAGTTTACCTGTTATATAGAACACCTGACTGGTGTTACACTTCCCTCACTCGTGAATAAAACTCCAAGATACTTGAACTCCTCTACTTGAGGTAGGACCTCATCCCCGACCCAGAGGGAGCACTCCACCCTTTTCCGGTTGAGGACCATGGTCTCAGATTTGGAGATGCTGATTCTCATGCCAGCATTACACACTCGGTTGCAAACCGCTCCAGTGAGAGCTGCAGGTCACAGCATGATGAAGCCAACAGAACTACATCATCTGCAAAAGGCAGAGATCCAATCCTGAGCTTACCAAGCCAGACCCCTCAACACCCTGGCTGCACCTAGAAATTCTGTCTATAAAAATTATGAACAGAATTGGTGACAAAGGGCAGCCACAGCAGAATCCAAACCTCACCGACTTACTGCCAGCAAGCTCTGACACTGGTCATACAGGGACCAAACAGCTTCATATCTTCTATTTATTCAATATGTTCATAGTGATACATGCGATATGCTCAACTGCAGCTGTGGGTAAGTGTTTACACTAACAACACTGTAATATGACTTTGTTTGACACTGTGTGGTGAAGTTTTACTGCATCAGTAAGATAGTGGCTAATATTAGCTTCCCATAAGTCTCCTGGCATGAACGTTTCATTAGCCCCACTGCCGTTCGTCCAAATATGGTTACCTCCTGTTTTTGGCTCCCAGTTGCCGTCCAGGAAATGACAACCAGATTGCCTTCAGAAACCAATGGGTGTCACGGTCACTTTGCCCACTAATATATACAGTCTATGGTTTGGAGTAATGGGCTAAAAAGTCTTCAAGCAGGACTAATCATTAGTTACCAGGTCAGTCAAAACCAGGTACTGATAACAAAGGTTTGCATACTTTTGCAACTCACAGATTCATATAATAAATAAATAATAGTTTGCCTCATCTGTTATCTACTTTTAGAATTTTGATGCAAAAATATAGGAAATTCTGAGTGGTTTACAAACTTTTACGCTGCACTATAACTACTGACAGCTGATCAAATGAAACAAGTCATTACACTGAACAAAGACTTCCTTGCATGCCTTTCATCAAATGGTAGTCAAATGATGCCAGAGGCATTGATCTGTGAAATGTGAAATGTACACAAGTTTGAAACAAAAATTGTAGCACAATTCACAATTTACTGCCACGAAATCCAAATTATACTAGACAACAGAGATTGTCTGGTATCATCTCTTTTGTCAAACTTATCTATCTGTTTATGAAGATGGGGAGATTAACTTATCCTGACACTTTTTGCAGAGATATTCAGTCTTGATGAGATTCTTTCCCTGGTTAAATAAAGGTTAAATAGATTAGAAATTCCATCTTTTAAATTCCATCATTTTGTAAATATATAATTGTGCTGGTAGATATTGCAAATTGCAAATAGATTATGTGCATCCCAATTTTATATAATTTAAGCACACAAGCCAACACTTAAAACTCATAATCTTTAGGCATGTAATTACTGTCTTGCTCATACTTTAAGCTCTAAATTTTGTTTAAAAAAAGTGCAATGCTAATAAACTTTGGATGTCTGCCAGTGTTACTTCCTTTTTAAACTAAATGGGAAAAGTACTGTTAAACCAACCTCCTTTTTAACCAGTATAATTTATATCTAAATCAATGTGTTTTGAAGTTTGATGTTAACTGTTTTCCTTGGTCACTGCAAGATCCAATGCAGGATTCTTGTGAATCGCCAATCTTTTAACTGAAACCCTGCTTGTACAATCAAAAAGAAGACAGACCAACAGATAGATAGAGAGGAATGGTGCGAAATAGGAATAACAAGATTTACATCCACCCTCCAGGGAATTGTCCATTTAACTGTGTCAGTCACCCTTCCTTTTCTCAGCACAAATCCCCTCTACTTATCCTCCTCGCTCTCTGCAGATGAGTGGCCCTTCAGATCTTATCTGTTGTGAAATGCACAAAGTCTCTGAGAAAACAAGATGATGACATGAGAAACCACAGACAATTTCTATTCTCATGTCTTCATCTTTGCTTATAACTGCCTACTTTAGAGATAAAATGTTTAGACAGAAATCTTGTTGAATCTTTTAATCCTATAAAGCCTGACCCAAGAAATAATGCACAGAAAATTCAGATTTTTTTTAAATCTGTAGTCTTTATTTGCCTCTTTAACAAAATTAAAATAAAATAAACAAAAATTATTTGCATCGATGTTTTTTAAATTTGTTTCATATTTGACACAGTGGACGTTAAACATAATTCACCTCCACCTGGGGGCAAAAGACAAGTAACAGATTGTTTTCAACAGGGTTTTGAGCAAAGTTTTTACCATATGATGATGCAATAGGTCTAAGAAATGTGTGTATCAAATATGATACAGACGGCATTATGGGGCTAAATAGACGGTTTGATGTATTTGCTTGGCTTACCTACCATATGCATTTACTGACATAGAGCATAAACGTGTCTTTACTTTTTTTAGTGCCCTAACTGTGGTCATTGAGCCTCACATGAACCAGCAACTATGCCTTTTCTCACTCAGCAGTTCAACATGAATGCAAGGTCTGCTGAAATAGATGAGTGTTTAAAATACCATTGCCTTTACAACAAGCCCTTGACTGTAAATCAGGCCAAGTACGTAGGTCAGGAACATTGCTCCTCTCCTTGCAGGTATTCACAGTTCCTGCTGGGTTTGTTATAGAGTTACTTTATATATTCCACTTCGTAGTTTGTACCACAACTGAATGACACATAATGACATTTTAATTCGATTTTAAAATCCTATTAAGTCTTTTATTGCCTTAGAGTCATATGTATATACTCTGCAGACAGGAAAGTCCTGTATGCCTGTTGTTATGCTAAATAGCAACAAAACAGTGTCAGCTAAATGTGTTTTTCAGTAAAGAGTTAGCTGCAGTATCAAAATGTTTCATTCTAGCTTTTCTCCACTCCTTTAGGGTTATGCTGTCTCTATGAGAGCATAATTGTTAATTCATCCAAAACTTCAGTAGTAAACCCCCTGCAATGCTTCTGACAGCTGAGAAATGTCATTACAGGCCATAATGAAGAATGAAATCAGTTATACCATCGCCACACGCCCAAAATTTAATTAGCACTTCTGAAGGTCAGCTCAAATAGTTTGCTTATGTTTTCAAGCGAGCACAATGTTTTGTTGCAAATATATTTCCACAGTATATTTCATGGGGAATGTAGCACTACAAAAGAGAAGTTTCCCCTCTGAAGAAACATATGGCAATGGAATGTGATTAGTAATAAAGTGTTAACTGTATAACTTATGAATGCCCATCGGCAAGCAGTAACTCAACAAAAGCAACTGATAAGACATTGAGATTGAAATGAGGTGTGGAGAAAAGCCTTTTTATCATCCAATGCCATACCTTCACACAATGTACAATTAGAGCTCATACGCTGAAGTGAGACACAGCCTAAGTGTTGCATCAATTTGCAGATCATTTAGTCTTTTCACATGCATTCGGCCTCTGATAAAACAGCAGGAATCAAAGCTGGATAAAGATGGAAATAGAGCATGACAGGAAAAAAGTCATGCAAATGACTTTTGTTATTGCACTGATTTTTTATTTGAATTGTAAGTGATCATTCTGCCTTTTAGTTACAGCTGTCAGCCCTCATTAATGTGCATTATAAATTGCATCAAAGTGCATAAGGCTGTGTGTGATTAATTTATACAGCTCTTTACGTAGGAGGAAACTGTGCAGGTGCTGAGAAGCTTAATGACTTGGTTTGGGTGGCACAGATATTCTGAGTTTTTACTTTCAATACAGTACTGTATGTTGTGTGTCAGCTCTGCTTTGCCTCTGTCACACTACCACTGTTTTACAGGACCTGAGAAAAAATGGCACACTTATAACCATAACTCACTGAAACTAACACATTAAAAATACCATCTCTCCAGAATGGCAATCAGTAATGCTCTGATTAAATTCAGTGATTTTAACCTCATGTCATTTCCAATTAGCACATCTCACCAAAATACAAATTATGACTTTAGGTGTATTGTGGCCTTTTGCATGTTAAATTGCTCACTTAGTTAGTTCTTTTGACAATGTATTACATGGCACATGGACAAGGGTACAAAACATAACTTAATATATATTAAATATAATAAATGCCACATACTGTAGCACTGATGGACTTTTTTAATAGGATCAGGAGAACTTCTCTAATTTATGAAGTGACAAAGAAATTGGGATTTATTGTACGTCACTGAAAATTACAACAAAGAAAGTAAATCATAATCTGCCATCTAATACAAAATGTTGGCAGATTCACTCCAAATGTGAAATGCAAAAGAGTTTGATAGGATTTTGTGCTGCACAGTTGTTCATGTCTCTGTAATGAAATTAGTTGCTTACTTTGAGACAAATAAGTATACAGAATGATCTGTGTGTCATAACAGAGCTTTAGTAGAAATATGAGACAATGAAATATTCAACTCTTTTTTTCCCACTGAGGAGTAACATGCAAACAACATCAACCCTGTCTCCTGGACCTTATAACCAGATTGCAATCCCATAGGTTCAAAGTAGCATAGTGCATGACCCTGAATGTACATAAAAACTGTAAACAGACATTGCTTTTTTGTTTTTGTTTTCCATCGCAAACCCCATTTTATTTTAAGTGGCAACTCATCCATTAAAAATTACATTTCTTCAGAAGATAATCTGGCACCAATTACATTTATTACAAAAACATCACTGGTGTTGGAAGCCCATGTAAGAACCGGGCTGGACAGCACATGTAAACATCGTGGCGCTTCGGGATCCAGTGTAGTAATGGTCCTGACACTGCACAATGTCACTGTCTCAATACCCAATGAGGTCTTTTTTGGCTAAGTTACTAATTTAATTTCCCTATCTACACTGTTAAATACATACAGATAAACAAAGACTCAATATATTAGCAAACTGCTTAATTTTCTTCCTTTCAGCACCTTTAAGCTGGGCTGGAAAAAATGTTATTATCTATTGGTTTTTACAGGCACATACACACAACAAGACCATTATGCTACCATAAAACTTGTGAATGTACTTTGAAAAGTTTGGTGTTAAATGTCTCTGGAAGGCATCAAGATGTTAATTGCTCATGAAGTAAAATAAAAAATAAACATGGGAAATTAATTAAAGAGCTTTTAGACACCTTCTGCCATACGCTCACCTCTTATTCTCTTCTGCCAGCCTTGCCAGCTGAATGGCACTCTATAAGCGATGTATAATTTTTGACATTTAGATGCAAAAAAGAGTAAAAGGTCTAAACAAAGGCAACATTTTAAAGAGGTCTTTGTCATTGTCCTCGGAGGAGAAGCGGACTATGTCTGAGACACTGTGAAGCCCTGGAAATTTGTAATGAAAAATTTAAGCTACAAGCGAGCAGGATGGGAAGGGTTTCAGGGGGATAAAGCACAACGATTCATTTGGCTCCGCATATATTAAGGTCTGTAATTCAAAGGTTGTGCTGTCTGTTTTTGTAATTTTAGCTTTAATAAATATTTTGGCTTTGATATACTGATTGTCCTGTGGCAGGCCTGCATGATGATAGAAGGGAGGGCGAGAGAGAACGAGCAGCCTCCTGGCTCTAATGAGAAGGTCATAGCTCTCTAATTATCACAGGCAGCTCAGTCACATCCTTCAAAAGACCCCAGGAAATCACTAGTTTCAGACAATAATCTGACACAACTATCATATTCCATATGTAAGCAAGCTCAAATACTGACAAAAAAAAATTAATCTTTTACTTTGTCTACATATGAGGAGCTTATTTCTAGTCCTTTTGTTGTTAATAATTTAGCACATACTTTGCAAACATTAACAATGTGGATTATTCTCAGATGGTTACTATCCAAAAGTACAGGAAATCCCCCACAAAACATAAAATCATTACTGGCAAAAACCTTTTAGAAAGCTAATGTTTACTTCACTAACTACCACCCATCAAATGAGCACCAAATATGACTAAGTACCATATTTGAGCTGAGACAGACTTTAAAAACATGTTTCTCATAGAAACTATTCAAAAAGAAATACTGAACTATTTCTAAACTGGAAATGAAAATTTAATGAAAACGGCATGTTGTATTACACATTGGGCCTCATGCAGAAACATTCTCTTAAATTTCTGTTAAATTTCCTCTTATTTTGTTGGGAAAAGACAAAATAAGAGGAATCAACTCCAGATGGGCCAAACCTTAGTACTGTCCAAATCTGCTCTTACCAGGTGTGCAGAATACTGACTCTCACTTGATCATAAATGGGATATGCATGACCGCTTGTTTATAATTAGCGTGACACCCACTAAACAACATAAAAGGGCAGGTGTGGTGCCGCGAGCAAACAGCCAACTTTGGGCCAGCGTATGAACTAGACTTCATCAGCGTCTACAGTCATTTCTAAACTGCCCGAATTACTGACAGAGCTAAGAAATCAACTGATGTGTACAGTAAGAGTAAACTGACCAAAAGTCCAACCAAATCACACACAAGAGAAAGAAATAACATAAATAGGACATAAATAACTGCTCATTACATACAGCAGCAGACAGCAGTTTAGTCCAACAGGTTTCCATCAGTCTCCATCAGTGTTTTACAGTGTGCATAAAAGCAAACACTGGAACATAAATGAGGATGACAGATTTTTAAACAAACACTGATGGAATAAAAACCTCTGAGCATCTCATTGTGGTAAATGTCCAGTGGATTCTTCTATATCTGAAAGTGATGCTGACATTAATCCACTTGTGTTCTAACAGATCAAATCCAGCGCATGACTTGGTCCCTCTGACCCACAAATATCAAGCCAATGCTTATTAGCTATTTGATGTAATGTCTGTAAATATGTGGTCATTGTCGTAATGATGGTGTGTTCTACTGCAGAAACAGTGTAAATATTGGAATTTCTTTAGTTTCCCTTTCAAATCAGTCTGTGCTAATATGCGGCGAAACACCAGACTCTGATGTAAAACGAGTTTCATGTCACTAGTTTTAACTGGGCTTAATTAATGAATAAGACCACTCAGAAAATTTTATCTTATCTGGAGTAATAAAACAATGGTAAATCACACAAATCAATGGAGTCTAACAAAATAAGATAATATGCAGGATACTAACAAAAATAAGAGATAATTGGTTTGTACTGTATATGATTTCTTGCATGAGGTCCAGTGATTCTACTGAATGTTATGTAATCATTGGTAAAGGCAAACTTGAAAATAAGTTCATATATGCCCATTATTTTAAAAAAATATGAGGCGTTATACAGTAGGTCTATGGGGCATTTGGGTCTCGATTAAAGATAGAAATCATGATTCATATTCATATATATATATATATATATATATATATTAAGGCTGTCAAACAATTACATTTTTTAATCGGAGTAATCACAGGGTCACTGTGGATTAATTTTGATTAGTCACAATTAATACCCATTCATTGTTTTTCATTTTGTGAGAGCAAAAGCACTCATGATAGAAGATGATATCGACTAAAATGACTTATTTTACATTAAAATGTATTTTTTTCTAATAAACTTGTGTAACTAAAGGAAATTACGCCTGCTTTGCAGAACTTAACAGAACCTCTGTAATGTTCTGCTGAGATGTTTTTGCTTTTTTACAGTTGGTTCATTGTTTTCATCAGTAATTAATGTAATTTGTTTCAAAATGTGTAAAGACATACTTTTACATTTAAATTGACTTTGAAGCACTAAATACTAAAGAAGTTGGCA
>JAQQAE010018122.1:0-11279 GCA_029823295.1 Pseudamia nigra
TCTATTTTCTGTAAAGCACTTTGGTCACCTTCGGGTTGTTTTAAAGGGCTATATAAACAAAGTACATTACATTACATACATTTTTTCTGTTACATTTTGGTAATTTTTAAATTATATGCATTATATTATTATTTTACTTCCTTTGATGTTGTTCAAAAGTTTGATCAGTTTTTGTTCATTTTGTGGATTATTGTGTTAATTTTCTCTTATGTTTTCCCCATTTTTGTTCATTGTCTCAATTTGTATTCTGTAGATTATTTTAAAATTTCAGCTTATGATTTTACTACTCTGTGTACTGAATTTGAAAGCAGTGTTGAAAGTAATTGCACATCTAATAGCCTATAAAACCACCTTTCCCGAGATTGAATATGATCAAAGTGGATTACAACTTGATGACAATAAAAAAATAAAACCAGCTGAGAACCACATATGTAATAGTATAATAATATATTCTGCCGAACAAGGAGCTAAAATTATAGACAAATGATAATAGGGGTTTTGTATGAAAATTACAGAATCAGATACGTGGTGATTAGTGGTAAAATTGGGTCACTAAATTAAAACTCTAATTCTGACACTCTCAGATGTTAGTCAATCAACCTCCACTGAATGAAAAGTAAACAGCATGTCACATTAAATTCCAGATGAGCCCATCACTGTGCATCTGTTCAGACAGAGAAAACACAAACGGAGGACCGTGGGCAGTAAAGGCGATGAGAGAAACTAACCTGCAGTGTGATTACCTGTCAGGCCTCAGTTCACCTCCACTTCAAAGAGTGTTTTCATTACACAGAGGGAGACAGACAGTATCACTCAGCAGCTCTGATTATTTGGCCCATTTTAGGCCTTGGATGTGTGCTGCTCTTTATGAGCTCTGTCAGGAGCGGTTCCTTGTCTTAGGTTATGTTTTTGTTTTTCTGTTTCAGTATTTCCTGTTTTATTTTGGTGTGTCTGACGTCTTGTTTCAACTTCACTTTCTGCCCTACTGTGTTTCACTTGCGTCTGATTGTCTGCCCCACCCTAAAGTGTTTCACCTGTTCTCATTGTTTTTCCTGCCTCCTCCTGGATTTAAGTCTCTCCTTTGTCTTTGCCAGGTCGTAGTTGTTCCTTTGTATCTCTCGTTCCAGCATTCCTTGTGGTGCCTTGAACTGTGTTTGGACCACCTTTTGCCTACTCGACATTCCTTCTATCTGCCCTTTCGGATTTTTTGACTGTCTCCTGCTGCTTCTACATGTTCTGACCTCCTGCCTGCATTGTGTCTTTGGATTGGCCTTGCCCTCTGGACTAAATTATTTTGTGGTCTGCTCAGCCACTGTGTTGTATTGAACCATGTTGTTAATTAAAGAGACTGATTTCTGCTTGATACCTGTTGTTTTGAGTCATGCTTCTGGGTCCAGTGTTAATTTTTTGGTACAGATCTTGTCAGTACAATACGTCCATCATAAACCCAGCCGCCTCTCTCGAGGCCACACTCAGGGAGTGCAACTCCCTCAACGTGACGCACAGATGGACTCCATGGGGCATGGTATCCAGGAGCTTAATGCATGCCATGAGAGCTTCCAAGAGACTATCACTCATGAAGTGAGTCAGATTGCTGCACAGACTTAATTGCTCCTGAGACACCTGGACCCCCAGCCTACACCTGAACTATCTCTTCTTCACATGAGGTTAGTGCTCCGCCAGGCAATACTCCTCTTGTTTCTGCACCTCCTTCTCTCCACCTCTCCCATCCAGAGAGGTTTTCAGGGGATGCCTCAAACTGCCAAGACTTTCTTTTGCAGTGCAGCCTTCATTTTGAGCTCCAGCTAGCCTCCTTCCCATCCAAGCTTTCCCAGGTGGCTTACATCATAACTCACTTGACTGGTCGTGCTGAGGCCTGAGCTACAGCTGAATGGGCAAGAGACTCCCCTATCTGCTACTCTGTAACCTCCTTCACTGATACACCTGCCAAGATCTTCGACCACACCACACCTGGTCCTGAAACAGCCCGCAGCCTTCTCAATCTGCAACAGGATCGGCATTCAGTTGCAGACTACGCGCCATCAAGTTTCGCACCCTGTCAGCTGATTGCAGCTGGAACTCCAGGTCATTCCTCAATACTTTTTTATCAGGGCCTTGCAGATGCTGTAAAGGATCAGCTGGTGGTGCTGGAGCGACTCTCTGACCTTGATGCTTTCATCGCCCTGGCTGTCAAGATTGACAACTTGCCTGAGAGAACATGAGAGGGATCAGGCATGCTCTAGAATTCCCACTCCAAGCCAAAAGGGGATCCCTTCACAGCAGACTCCTCAATGCTCTTCTCCATGTCCTCCATCTGCTGGTGCTACAGCCCTATCTTCCTGTCCAGAGCCCATGCAGTTATGCCATATTTGCCTGTCCCCAGAGAAGCACCATCATTGTCTGGTGGAGGGTTGGTGTATCTACTGTGGCCAACTGGGACAAATCCTCACCACTTGTCTGGTTTGTCTGCAAGGTCCACCTCTGTGCATTTCTGTCTCACAAACTCTTCAGCAGAGCAAACTACAATGTGGGAGATTGGGAGCTGCTGGCTGTTAAATTAGCCCTGGAGGAGAGGAGGCACAGGCAGGAGGGAGCCAAACATCCATTTCTTGTCTGGACTGACCATAAAAATCTGCAACACAACGTGCAACACACGTTCAGCCAAACGTCTCAACTCAAGGCAAGCCAGATGGGCCCTTTTCTTTAGCCAATTTAACCTCACTCTATTGTATTGTCCAGGACTGTAATGCTTCGATCCTGATGAGATCTCTTACTCTCACCTCGTCCATCCTGCCCTCCACCTGTGTGGTCCATCTTTTGGGGGGTTGATAGACAGGTCTGACAGGCATGCTCTAATCTCTGTCCCCTAGCCAGCTGTTCACCGCACTGGTTGTTTGTGCCAATTCATCTCTGCTAGCAGGTTATCCACTGGGCCCACAGTGCTCTTTTTGCCTGTCACCCTGGATCAGTCCACACAGCCTTTGTGGCGTGCCAGTGTTATTGGTGGCCATCCCTGGTCAAAGATGTTAAAGAGTATGTGGCTGCCTGTCCAACATGTCCTCACAGCAAAACCTCTTGCCTTGCACCAGCAGGACTGCTGCAGCCTCTCCCAGTGCCTTTGTGTCCCTGGTCAGACATTGCCCTGGACTTTGTGACAGGATTACCTCCCTCCGACAGTAAAACCACCATCCTTACTGTTGTTGACAGGTCCTTGAAGATGGTTCATTTTATTATTCTGCCTAAGCTTCCCTCTGCCAAAGAATTGGCAGAGGTAGTTTTCTATCATGTCTGTGGTGTCCATGATTTTCCCAGGAATGTGGTGTCTGGCTGAGGGCCACAGTTCATCTCCCATGCCTTCTGTCACCTCAATGGAGCTGGAGTGAATCTGACATCTGGTTCCTCAGCCCAGTCCTCTGGATCCTCAGTCTAATGGCCAGGCTGAGTGCAACAAACAGGAGCTAGAGACCACTCTCTGCTGCCTAGTATCCCATAACCTGGTATCCTGCAGCAAGCTCCTCATGTGGGTTGAGTATGCACATAATGCATTGCCCAGCTCAGTGTCTGGTCTGTTTACTTTTCAGTGAGCATATTGGGTACCAACCTCCTCTCTTTCCAGAATCTGAAGAGGAGGTTGGAGTTCTTTCAGCTCTGGCCTTCTTTCAGCACTGGTGGCGCACCTGGCAGCAAGCACGCCTCCAGCTCCTTTTGCTCTGCGGAAGCCGATAGGAGGTCCACAGCCCAGTGCCAAGCACCAGCTTCTTCCTATTGGGTGGGCCGAGTTTGCCTCTATTCCCTCTTAGTAGAGTCTCGCAAGCTTGCTCCCCCCTACATCGGGCCATTCCTTGTGTCTAAGGTCATCATCCTGTTGCCTTGAAGCTGAATTCCCAGGTGATGGAGGATCCACCCATCCTTCCATGTTAGCCACATCAAGCCTGTCTATGAGAGTGTGTTGGTTCCCTCCTCCAGACCCCCTCCACCCGCCAGGGTCATCAAAGGGGCACCTGCCTACACTGTCAAGCATCTCCTGGGAGTTTGATGCCAGGGCCGAGGTCACCAGTCCTTTGTGGACTGGAAGGGTTATGGCCCTGAGGAGAGGTCCTGGATTCCATCCAAAGACACTCTGGATCCTGACCTCATCCGTGACTTCCACCGAAGCATCCTGACCTACCTGGGCTGTCCAGAGCTGACTGTCTCCTGCTGCTTCTACATGTTCTGACCTCCTGCCTGTCTTGTGTCTTTGGATTTGTCTTGCCCTCTGGACTAATTCACATTGTGGTCTGCTCAGTCGTGTATTGTAACTTGTTTGTCAATTAAAGAGATTGATTTCTGCCTGATCCCTGTTGTTTTGAGTCGTGCTTTTGCATCCAGTGTTCATTTTTTGGTACAGATCTTGTCAGGCTCTTCCTAGAAGACTGGAGATTTGCTCAGATTGTTAAAGTGTTATTTAAATGCTTCAGTTTGAGCTTAGTTTTGTGAGTTTAGTGTTACTTAAACCACACCAAAGCAGATGAACATCACAAGTAACTACAGTATATGTCAAGTACCATGAATTATGCCATTGAAATACTAGGTCAGTGTGATTTCATGAAGTGTAATTCTAGACAAAGTCAGTTGTTTATCACTTATCACTCATGGGAGAATTTGAATCCTGTCGTACAATGTACTTTTACTTCATTGCTTGTTTCTCAGGTGATAAGGTGGTGACTGAGGTTTTATGAGGCATCATCTCTTTCCAGTGACAGATGTGATATCACTCTGCAGCTCGTCTGTGTCTGTAAAGGACATGATGTCAGTGCTGTTTTATTGCCTGACACAGCTGCATGTGCTGACACATAACTATAAAGTCCTCAGAAAGTTTTACAACTCTCATAAAAATGAGGCATATAGGTTTTCTTGATATAACATCTCGATTCAGTTAGCAAATCAAGCTCTTATGCTTTGTAAGCTGAGTTTTAGGTGATATACTGAGAGCCACACAGACGTTGCAGATGGTGTAAGATTGTTGTGAATGGAAATGTAGCCTGACGCTGCCTCATCATGTCTGTTTGAATGAATTAATGTTGTGTGTCAAAAAGCAAGAATCCACAGAAACAGTCAGTAATTTTCAGCTGCTTGCTTTAAACTTCATGCACCGTGTAGAAAATAATCAAATCCAGCATTAACTTATTTGTTTCTTTAACCTTTATTTTACCATTACAATCTCTTTTGAGGCCGAGATGACACACCATTCCATATAGAGAAGAGAATATACAGTCTAAGCATCAGTTACACTCTTCAGATACACAGTTGTTTTTTAATTTTATCAGTTTTTTGGATTTATCCAAGGAGAAAATATCTCCAAGCTGTTGTGTATTCTGAAGGTTATTCCATGACCAAGTAAAAAGTTACAGCAGCTGCTGGTAGGTGACAGAAGATTACACAGATTAGATGGGAGTTTACCCAGGATACCTTTGTAAATAAAAACATACCAGTGACCTTTTCTTGTATCACACTACACTTTTACAGGGCTCCTAATTGTCTTGGAGGCAGAAAAGTCTGGCTGTATTTGTTTGATCTGATTTTAACAACTTCTATGATTTTTGTCAGCATGATTTTAATTGTTACTTTTAAATGACTTAAATACTTTTATTGTCAGTATGCCTGCGTTTGTTGAACACTTATTGGTTTATTATTTTTTATGTGTATTTATTTGCTTATGGTGTTGTTTTAATGTTTTGTCTGCAACTTGTTTTTGGTGCTGCTATTGGTGATCTTGGCCAGGATACTCTTGAAAAAGAGATCGTTAATTTCAATCTTTTCCTGGTTTAATAAAGGTTAAATTAAAAAATGAAAACAAATAAAAAAACAGTTGCCCTAATCTAGAACACTTTAAAATGTAGCCTGTATCAGTCTTTTTCTCACTGCAATGTTAAAATAGTCTTTATTTGTGGTTATAAAAACCCACCCTGACCTTTAGTTTTTTCACCAGGTTTTCAATATGGACTCTAAAAGATCATCCACCCAGATACCCAAGGACTTATATGACGATATTTGCTCAGTTGAACTTTAAGGTCCCACATTGTGAAAATGCCCTTCTGTTGGGTTTTGGTGTACAGTGCTGTGGAAAAATGCTTGCCCCCATCCTGTTTTGTTAATTTTTGTATATTTGTCACACTTTATTGTTTCAGATCATCAAACAAATTTAAACAATAAATTTAAGAAAACACAAGTAAACACAAAATGCAGTTTTTAAATGAAGGTTTTTATTTTTAAGAGGAAAAAGAAATCCAAGCCTTCATGGCCCTGTGTGAAAAAGTGCTTGCTCCCTAAACCTAATAACTGTTTGGTCCACCCTTAGCAGCAACAACCGCAATCAAGCGCTTGTCATAACCGGCAATGAGTCTTTTATAGCACTGTGGAGGAATCTTGGCCCACCCATCTTTGCAGAATTGTTGTAATTCACCTACACTGGAGAGTTTTCAAGCATGAACTGTCGTTTTGATGTCATACCACAGCGTCTCAATAGGATTCAGGTCAGGACAAGACCACTCCGAAGTCTTAATTTCTTTTTCTTAAGCCATTCAGAGGTGGACTTGCTGGTGTGTTTTGGATCATTGTCCTGGTTCAGAACCTAAGTGAGCTTCAGCTTGAGGTCACAAACAGATGGCCAGACATTCTCCTTCAGGATTTTATGGTAGACAGCATCCCATTTACCACAGCAAGTCTTCCAGGTCCCGAAGCAACAAAACAGACCCCGACCATCAAACTATCAACACCATATTTTACTCTTATACACTATACAGAGTAAATAAATGCAATAAAATACCTTTTTCTTTTAATATGTAAGTAAATAGAATTGCATATTTCTAAAGAGACGTTTTAAGTTCCAGTTTTCATAATGACTTTAACAATTTTTCAAAGTAAATAAATACTGTTTAAATGCTAATCATGATTTAACTATGAAATAAACATGAATCTTACCAGTGAACAGAAGGTTGGGCTCCTACAGATGGTGTTTGGTTTTAAATCTCTGGAAAAATGTGTTCAGGTTGAGTGGAGGTGATGACTCTGTGGTGTGGCTGCAGAAGGGAAGTGTGTTTTTCCTGACTCAGCAGATGAGTCAGGATGAGCGTCATATCTGTGATAACACAGATGGAACCAGAAATCATTCACATCTGCAGATGGATGATAGACAGATGAAAGCTGAACAATGTCAAAGCACATCTGAATAAACCAAGTTATATCTGTGTTGTTATTCTTCTGCAGACATGTCATGTGAACTTCGATGTTGAGAGGGGAAATATGCACAAACAGCCACATATTGATATATTATTCTTGAATATATCATACAGTAATTCACTTTATTGTCCCACAATATAAGAAATTTTTCTTGGGCTTCTTGCCATGGTGCATTTACAAGTGACACAATCGGCATACTCAAAACACACACAGTTGAGGTCAAAATTATTAGCCCCCTTATGAAAATAGTGTTTTTGCAAATGAAGATATTCTGCAAGTTACGACAATGTTTGGGAGTTCACTTGAACAGAACTCAGAAAGTAATGCACAGCTTTTGATGAATTTTGCAGGATTGGTCAGAAATGGCACAAGGAACAACTGATTGGATTTTTGGGGTGATTTGTTTTACCATTTGGAGCGTGGCAATATTTGGATCTTGTCATTAAAAATGCTTCCAATTGTCTGAGCTGTCTTGGCAGAGTACTTTCTGGTGTTTGCATTTTGTTTGGTAAAACATAGAACATTAAAAACAATCATTTAAAACTACAAATCAAATGCTTTCATCAGTCTGTCAACTTGCATAAAATAATAATTTGGCATTTCTTGTGATTATTATTAATGGCAGAAAAACACAACAGACAAACACCTATAGGTTAAAGTGGACAAATTAACACTTTTCTATCTGAAAAACAGCCAAATGTACACAGATACTTTCTTTGTGTGCCCGTGAGAAATAGAGGGATGTAACAGGAGCAAAATTATATACTCCATGTGATACAGTCTTTCATTACAGGACAAGTCAGGATGCATCGAGTACATTTGATATGACATTTCCATCCCTTCATCTCATTCTATCAACACTCGTACAGTCATTCCCTGCTGAAAAAAAATGCCCAGACTTGGTTTTCAGACTTGTCCAGGCAGTGCTTTATAAGCAGTGTGTGCTTTAAACTAGAGAATACCTCATCCTTATAACCTCAGGCTAAACATGATGAAGCCTTATGTTCTTCATCCATGAAACTGATTCTGGAGTCAACACCACACTCAGCAACAAGGATGAGAAGCCAAACATCTTGCTTTTGGAGCTGCAAAAAGCCATATAAGGAATGGCAGATTGTTAAAAAGCCTAAATTTGGATTATGATGATTCTGTTGCTTTTGCAGTCTGTTGCAGTCTGTCCCATTTTTAGGTGTAATAGCGAAAGACTGTATTCATTGTATCACACTGTAACAAAGCACAAAATCAATCCATCATGCAAACTGTGCAGCCTGGTCAGAATTTATTCACTCCATTTGCTGGCACACATTTAATCTCCTCTCATCATGAAAATAACATTAATGACTAAAATTCCAAATTTTATGAAAGCCCTCTCTTGTGGATGACTAAATTTTTAGCTTCAACACCATTAGTTAATTCTGTACTAAAGAAAGCACTTCCTGGTTTAGGATAAATACTTACTATAAATATGAACATTTCTAATAAAGCATGTGTGCAATTCACAGCATTATTTTTTGTGAGAATGTATTTCATATCTATGTAAAATTGGTTTTGAAACTAAAATATCCCTGACTGAATAGATGCAGGAACAAATTCACTTTCATATTCTTTGCACTGTTTACTGTGAAATGGTACCATAAAGTCCATACCATAAACTGATTTTGAAGATACTGTGTTTAGGATTTAGAGGGTCTATTTCCAGAAAAGGAATAACGACAACAACAACAACAACAACAACAACAACAACAACAACAACAACAACAACAACGTGCAATCTTATATTTCCATTAGTGTATATAACCACCCAAGAAGATCATTGTGCTTTGTTTTCTTAGAATAAGTTGTAATATTGCTGCTGGCGGGTGAGGCAACCTCTGTTTATCTCCAAAAAGCCCTGGCTCCCATAGAGTTACACTGAACTTCAAAAAATACAGCCAATAAAGCAGCCAATAAAATATGTATACCTTTTTGTCATGAGTCATCATGGTCTGAAATGTTAGACCCTCTAATTAGTGACCTAGTGGTCCATCTTTATGTTTCTTCCCTGTCATTATGAGACTAAGGCAAATAAAAGTCATTGACAGGTTGGACAGTGATTGATAGGGCAGTTTGACAACTCTGCCTCCTGCACAGCCAGACCTTCTGTTTGTTGAGTAAAACACATTTTTCCAGACAGTTGCTATACTGTAGTTATGATTAAGCAGTAATACTGACTTCTGTTGTGTGGCTCCAAAATGTAAACCAGGAAATCACAATCCATTTCGCCCAAAATAGCAGTTCACAATCCAGTGAATGATGATATATACTGTGCTGAGATTTCTCATTTGTGGCTCTTCTAAAAACAGTTAAATGGATCTGGTGAGATTAGGAGCGTTGAATTTGCCCCTAAAAATGCCCCTAAATTTAATACACAAAATGCAGCAGAGTATCGTATTTAGGGGCCTCTGCAATGGTGCCACTTGTTATTCCTAAATCCAGCCTGTCACATTTAAATGCTGGCACTAGTGCTCTTTAAACCGCACCCAATCTGATTATGTCATAGACCTGATATGAGTTGCACCTCCTCATGTCATCCTGAACTCTTATGATTCTGTTAGTAGACAAACAGTCCAGGATGGCAGGAAGGAAGCCCTCCTGTTCAAATATGTGCTGATCCTCTGTGTTCACTGGGGCCATTTAGAGGTGCAGAAAGTAGGTGAAAGAAAAAAAACAGTTCCAGCACTAATTTGGTGAGGCTATCAAGACAGGAAAATGTCCAGCTTGTTGAGCACAGCAGGGGGTAACCTTCAAATCTGGATGAACCAAAACACACATGTTTACAGATCTCCTGATCACAGAGTCTAAATATGCTTAGAAAGAAGTCAGAGATCATCAGAATGAGTCCAACACACACACGTCAGTTCTTTCATCTGTCATTCAGGAGGATGAAGTCATGTTTAACGCATGCATTCTCAGACACACGCTGTAACCTTACTCAACTGACTTCATGCATTTTTGGGTGAAGCAGATGCATGAATAATACCTTTGATATGAAAAGCTGGCAGTAATGGTTTAGGGTGATAGATGATGCTGAAAAACATTGCTCTGGGCAGTTCTTATAAAAACAACAGTGATAGAAGAAGTATTTGCATGCTGGAAAAACACCAAAATGTACTCAACTGAAAGTGCAAGACAAATGTTATCAGCAAAATGTACTTAAAGTATGATAATAGACATAGCTGTTGTGTAGTTCAATAGTCCCTGACCCTGTATTTTCAAAATCTGACGTTCTGGCGGTAATCCTTATGTTGATCAAAAGCAAACAAAATGAATATGTTTAGAGACACATGGTTTTTACTGGACAAAGGGGATGAAAAACTGCAAACTGAAAATAAACTACAGTTGAGATATAGTAAAATAGAAAAGTAAAGAAAACTGAACTGCATAGTGACATGACTTTGAACAGATGTAGAGTATAAACACTTGAGAGAAACACATTTCTTCAGGCATGTAATAAGTGACATTCACCTTATCTTTCATCTAACAACAGAGAGTTGTCTTAAGACCAGAATAATCCTCAGCATTAGGGTCCAACCCACTGAAGTGTCTTTAAGGGAGACACTCTAAATACCCCAGTGCTGCTCCTCATCATAATCTGTCTCAAGTGTTAATAAACAAGTAGGTTGTGAACCCATTATTCATCTCTGACTCCTCTGCAGGAAAACGCTCATCCCTCTTGGTTACATTAAACCAAGATTTGTCATTCTGTCTCTTCAGTGCCTCATCATCGGAGGAGGTCCCTGTGGCCTGCGCACTGCCATCGAGCTGACTTTGCTGGGAGCCAAAGTGGTGGTGATTGAAAAGAGAGACTCCTTCTCCAGAAACAATGTGCTACACCTGTGGCCCTTCACCATCCATGACCTGCGGGGCCTTGGGGCCAAAAAATTTTACGGCAAATTCTGTGCTGGGGCCATAGACCATATCAGTAAGTGTCAGAGAGTAAAACTAATACCGTATTTTCCGCACTATAAGGCGCACCGGATTATAAGGCGCACCATCCAAAAATGACACATTTTTAATTTTTT
>JAQQAE010018125.1:0-11278 GCA_029823295.1 Pseudamia nigra
GTCGTCCAGGTCATGGTATCCAAGGCGTGTGGTTTTCCTTCTGTTGACTGGACTGGAAATTTGGTTTGAAGACGTTTCACTCCTTATCCAGGAAGCTTCATTTAGAACTGAAGAGGCTTCCTGGATAGGCAACCAGTCCAGTCGACAGAAGGAAAACCACACGTCTTGGAGCCAGACGGACTGTTCCCCAGTGGCCAAGCGGTGGTATTACAACTTGAACAGCCCTTGTCATTGCCCACTGAGTAGAACACACCACTGGACACAGGAAATGATGTCACCACTTAAAAATCACATTTTCCTGACTTTTTAAAAAATACATTGACCGTGAAATGTACATTATTCAGCATTTACAGTAGCCTTGTGTCAGAATCTGATCCCATGAATGATCCGGGGTTCAGCCAATTGAAGTGTTTTATGATGAAAAGTGCCGCCCAGATATGGTAAATGTTACAATACGGGACCTTTAAACAATTTTTGATGCTTTCACATCACTATTGAGCATTTATCAGATGAGTTTCGTGGTTACATACTGTATTGTGGGGATTTCCCTGGTGCATCCTGCTCTGATGTTCTCCTTAAAGGACTGTAAACCCCCCTCCAGGTCTGTTTTATCTGCTGCTTTCCGATGCCCTCGTAAAGAGCCTTGTTGTGTTTAGTTCAGTGAGCAGCTGCCTTTAACGCTTTGTCTCGAGTTTCTATAAGGATTCATTTCAGTCATATAAAAACACTTAATAGCTTGGAAAATAATGTGTTTTCCCAGTGGTATCCCCTGTGAATCTTTGCTTGTTTTTCATCTCATTTCACCGAGGCATTTTTAACACCACGAGGTAAATCATCTGCGTCAACATTTCACATGTGATGTATACCGTATGTCCCTATGTTCATTTTCTTGCTCATTTTGTTCATATTTGGTGATTTTTGTTTATTTATTATTTTATTCATTTTTGCTTACACTGTGAGTATTTTGCTAATTTCCTTTATATTTGTTAATTTTTCTTGATCATTTTGCTGATTTTCATTCATTTAGTTTATTAATTTGATCTTTTGTATTCACTTTGAGGATATTTTGTCAATTTTGGCTGTAATTTCCATTCATCTTTTTATTATTTTAGTCATTTTTAATGATTAAAAAAAAAATCACCATGGCTTTTGGTTCATTTTTGTCCACTTTGGGGATGTTTTGTTTATTTACTTGATTATTATGTTCATTTTTATTTACTATTTTGTTCATTTTTGTCTATTCGTCTATCATTTTGTTTATTTTTCTCAATTTTTTTGAATATTTACTTCATTTCTGTTCATTTTGTCTCTTATTTTGCTCACTTTGGCTCATTTTCTCAATACGTGTGTTCATTTTTATCCCATCTTTGTTCATTTTCTTGATACTTGTGTTCACCTTTTGATCATTTTTGTGACTTTGGGGATACTTTGTTCATTTTATTGATTATTGTGTTCAGTGGGGATATTTCTTTATTTTTCTTGATTGTCTTGTGGACGGTTTTTCATCATTTTGTACATTTTGTTGATATAGTGCTTATTTTATTCATTTTAACTTCACAAATCGTAAATGTATAAAATACTATGTCATGCAGATTTTTGAATTTGGCTCCATTTCAGAGGACACATTACTTTTCTGCATCTTGAGCCAAACAACTTAAAAAACACTGACTTTAATGTTCGTATGGGTGAAATAGCCCTTCAAAGTCTACTTGTTTGTCCTGACAGGTGAATGGGAGGTTTTCCTGCAGCCGTGCGGCAGGCCGGAGGGGTTGTCTGTTATCTTTGGTTATCTAGCTGTATGAGTGACGTACATTCTTCATAAAGCTAGATAACCGAAAGTAACAAGAATCCCATTACACGCCTGCACAGCAAGAACGACAACACGATGCAAGAAAAAGAAAATACAAAAAAAAAAGAAACCGAGGCTGCGATGGAGCCTGGACTCGATGACGTGAAGGTATAATGCTGTGTTACATAACGGCTAATTTTGAACAGCGAGGAGGGGGTTTGTGGCTCTCACTGACGATCTCGTCACCACTTATTTGAACCTTTATTTAACCAGAGAGTCCTGTGTTTCAAGGTAAACCAGTCAAAGAGTGAACTATCCCATCAAATTTGCTCACACATGACAAAAAAATCATATTAAAAAGAGGCAAAACAAAATCCCCCTTAGGAATAATAGGAATTCTATTCTTAAGATAGATGTTTCTTTATATTTATACTAAATATTTCAAAATCACTTTAGTACACCATCACTGCAGTATGGATTTTCATGGACATTATGCATTTTAGATAATACTGTATGTGCCTGAGCAAGGGTGTAGGCTTTATTGAGCATTGGGGGATTGTCATTAAAGTCTTACGGTACGTACGAATGAACCCAATTATGCCTTTTCTGCATTATGAAGGGAACAAAAAAATGAACAAAATCACCATCAAAATAACCAAAAATGAATAATAACAACAGAATGAACAAAACGACCAAATACGTGAGCAAATGCGAACACAATAATCCAAAAAAAAATTGATTGATGTAAACAAAACAATGTAATAAAATGACGAAATATTCAGAAAATGAACAAAATAATCAAGAACATGAACTATCATGAAGTAAACAGGAAACAAAATTAGTAAAAATGAACAACATAAACGAGGAAATGAACAAAACAAGATGCAAAATGGACAAAATAATCAAGAAAATGAACAAAAATGAACAAAATGAGACACAAAATAAACAAAAATGGACAAAATAATTGAGAAAATGAACAAAAATGAACAACACAAACAACAACATCACAAAGAGCATGAACTATGATGAACAAAACGGCAACAATGACTGAAACATTCAGGAAATGTAAGAAAAATGAATTAGCCTGAAAGTGAACAAAAATGAATAAAGCAAGACACAGAATGGACAAAAATGAACAAAAAAAATGGAACAACATAATCAAGGACACAAAGGTTGAAGAACAAAACAGCAGCAAAATGAGCAAAAATGAATCAAATAATCCACACAATGAGGCTAAATTAACAAAATATTCAAGAAATGGAAGAACAATTTAAAAAGAGCCAACAAAATGAGCAGAAACAGGTAAAATCCACCAAAATAATCAACAAAATTAGCAAAAAATGAATGCGGAAAGAGGAAAAGGAAAAAAAAAACGAGCAATAAGGAACAGAATACACAGCAAGCAGAGCACAAATTGAACATAATAACCAAAAAAATGAAGAAAGTAGAGAACAGTTAGTGTAAAAGAGTTTTGGGATTAGCTTGGTAACACGCAAGCAAATAGTTGTCATTGTACGAATAAAAATGAGCATTAATTCACCTTTTTCTAATATTAAATACACACTTTCTCTCATCGAAGGCTCACAGGGCACTCAGCGATGTCTGTTTAGGTTCAGAATTGGCCCTTAATTAGCCCTTTTCTGCAACATCAGATAATTAGCCTTATTTCACACCAAGTTAAGGTTTTTTTTTGTGCCTGTATCTTGGTCGTCGTCGAGTTGCGAGCTCAGCCAGACACCTGCTCAATGAAAAGGCGCTAATGTGCAAATGAAAAGACCGGCAAAAGTCTAGAAATAGATCTCAGACCTGTAAAAATAACAACCGCCTCCTCCTCTGTTTCAGCCGTCGGTAGGTGATGAGTTTCATAAAGCCTGATAATTTGCTTTCGAGGGTTTAAAGAGCGCGTCCTACAGAAGCACCGATGCTGAGTGAGGTGAAACAAACCAAAGAACACCTCGAGAGGCAATTAGCGGCACTTTGCATCGTTCACGTCAGATCCAGTCAGGCTGATTTTACACTTTTCAGACAAAGAGTAAGTCAATGATGTGGCTTCTGTAGCTGGGCGATTCATTGGTTATTACTGGTATATTGTAATATGTAGAGATGATTGATAGGATTGTATTTATTTGAAGCCATGGCAGTCAGCGTACACTAAAAAAAAAAAAACAACTCACAAAAGCAATTTTTTGTGTCTTTTGGGTTGTCTTCATCTCTTTTCATTTTTTTTGCAGCCATGCAGTCTACATCTTTTAAGGTTTTTTGTGATTTTTCAGTTTTGCCCTTTTTCCCATCATTTTCATCTTCACCTATCCTGTTTCCAAAAAAGTTGAGCCACTAAGTAAATTGTAAACAGAAACAGAACATGATGATTTGAAAAACACCGAAACCCCGTTTTAACTAAAAACGGCACAGACAACATATCAAATGTTCAATCAGAGACATTTCATTGTTATCTGGAAACCGTACGCTCAATTGAATTTAATGCCAGGAATAAGTTTAAAAAAAGTTGGGTCAGGGTCATGTTGACCACCTTGCTGCATCACCTCGTTGTTTAACGCTGTGTTCGGTTTACTTCAGAACTCGGAGGTCTGTGCTGGGAGTCACGTAAACACCGAGCTGACTTTGTTCCAGCCGTGAAGTCACGAAAACATGGATGCATTCTGGAAAGCTGACTCATTCAGAGCATAGACTACTTCCAAACACATGTGCACTCTATGTACTAACATCTATATGCGGCATTTTGCACATACAGTGTGGTAACATGCAATGGATAAAAACTGACCAGAATATGAAACAAATACAGTGAACCAGAAATTAGCAGTGTTCATACAGTGGTTTGGAGTGGCAGCCATATTGGATGGTAAAGTCGGGCTGGTGGGGTTGGAATTCCCGCGCAAGGGAGGATTCCATTTGAAATGGTTGACTAGGAACTGGGAAATTCAGATGTCTGAGTACAACGTATCATATCTCCTCTGTTTAAATGGGTCAGAAATGTCAGAAAGTGACTGAGTGCTGTGATGAAGTGTCTGAATGTCTCCAGGTGTGATGTAAGAGGAGTAGTTCAGGAACATCAGGAGAACAGAGAATCACAGACACAAGAGGAGAGCACGACTGAGACGCACCGTAACATTGTAAGCATTTGGAAACCGATCAACTGATGTAATTACTCTGCAAATATCGGTTCCACAATCCTGTATCTGTATACCTGCTGTGTCAACACAACGGCTTGTAAGTGTCTGAGCTAATTTACGTGAAACTTGCCACTGCTATAATATATTATCTCCGTCCTCTCAGCCTCTGGGATGGGTGAGGCTGCTGCTTGAAACACATAAGCAATGGTATATCTCATAGTACATCAGAGCCCAATATACTGCATTTGACCAGGTTCTTCATCCTACTGGTAAAAACAATGTAAAGCGCACATCGTCATTAATACAGTAACGGATCCAGAGGCAGGTAAATGTAAAAAATACATGATATTAAACACTGTTTACACTAAAACATAAAGAAAAAGACTTAATGACAGGCAAAAAATTTGATTATTACAAGGCTGGTTGTTCATTTTTGTTGTTTTTTGGTCATTTTGTTAACGTACTTGATTCTTTTGTTCATTTGTTTATTTTTTTTACCTCAGTTTGTTGTTTTTTGTTCAATTTATTTTTGTTACATTGCTCTTTTGTTAATTTTCTTGATTATTTTGTTCATTTTTGCTCTTTTTTTTTTTACAATATTTAGTCATTTTTCTTCCATTTCTTTTGTTTATGTCACTCATTTTGTCAATTTACTTGATTATCCCCCGACCCCCATGAGGATTAAGGGGTACAAAATGGATGGATGGATCTTTGCTCATTTGTTGATTTCCACTGCTTTGGATCAACAAAGTCGTAGCAATAGGATCGATAGAGAAATGTACTCCTTGTTATTTCGTCTGTGTAAAAGTTACTCATGGTCACTGAGACGTGCAGCCAAATGTCTGAAGTGCAAGAAAAAAAAACAAAAACTAGAAGTACATTTTTTTCCTCACAAATGTAACCGAGTAGAAAGTACTTTGTAAAATAATGGCACCCAGAAGTTAAAAAAAAAAAAAAAACTATGAGTACATGTAATAGTGCAAATGTACTCAAGTACTACCCTCCGCTGTCCATAATGCTCTGCAGGGAGGACAGTTAAGCACCCTGACTCTTCCCCTAGCTTGCCAAAAAACATACCATCTCACTGAAATAAACAAGGCCCTCCCTGAAAACAGCGCACCGCTTTGTTGTCCAACTTGGAGTTAAAACTTACAGCTAACGGCGCCGAGAGGCACCAACTCAACTCTTCGACCTCTGGAGGTTCATTAGCATAAACAGCACGTCAACGCTGAACTGTGGTGCATTCATCTGGAAATGCCTCCTTCATCCCAGAGAATCAGGCTGAAGTGGTCACTAAAAATCACTAACAGCAGCTGAAGGAGTAACATTTGGGATATCTTGTAGCTTTCTGTAATTTCAACCTTTTTATTAGTGAACTCGGGAGTTTCAGATTTTAAACCGTCTTGCCTGAAAGTGCCAGCTTCCACATGGTCGTCTGTACACGCCTCCTTCTGCCAGCTTTCCCCTCACTCATTTAATTTTATTCTTTTTTCCCAGCTTGGATTCTCAGATGGTTGGTCCTGATTTGTATGCATTTGCATAATGAATGTCATTTGCATGCTCAGGGGCAGACCATACCATGAGAACGGCTGCGTTGCTTGTTTGTGTGTGTGTGTTCAAGTGTGTGTTCATATGTGTGCCCCGTATATTAAGCACATGTAAATTGCACCTTTTTTTTCCACACAAACAGACCATGGCGTTGTGTTGTGTTTTTCGCGCCCACACTGGATAAACACTTTGTTCTTGGTTTCAGAGGAGCATGTGTGAGTCTTTGTGTCCGTGTGCAGATTTCCTCCTCCGTGTGGTGTATATAGGGCAGCATGGGGGTAGTTTCAACACTGGGGGGCATTTTTAGGCGGGCATCTTTGAATTCTTGTGGAAATTTTGAGCTGCACGCTGTTAGGTTTCGGAATTCTGGTGAAAGGTTGATGCTTCAATTAACCGTGTTGGATTATGAAGGGAGCAAAAATGAACAAAGCAGTTGAGAAAATGAACAAAGTGAACAAAAAAGAGCAATATGAACAAAAATGAACATTTTTACTCCAAGTGCAAAAGGTAACAAGATGTAAAAAGATGAGTATTTAACTTATTGTAAGCACTAAATTAATGAAAATGAATAAAAGAAAGTAATGCATAAAATCTACAGATAAAATCCAAAGAGATTGACAAAATAAGCAGAATGAACTAAATTGAACAATAGAAAAACAAAATAATACCCATATTGAACAAAATGTGGAAAATAAGCAACAAAATGAGCCACAATGAACGAAATGATAAAGAAAATGAACAAAAACGAGCAAATTCAGCAACAGAATAAACAAAAATGCAACATTTTGCATGAATTTGGTGCTTTCAGTGTAAAAGGGACTATAAAGATTCAACCTATTATTAACAAATGAATCAGCAAAATCAATTAAATTATCAGGAAAGTGAAGTCAGTTATCAAAAGAATAAACAAAACCCCAGATAATGAGCAAAGTGAGCAGAAAATGAACAAAATAATCAAGAAAGTAAACAACGGATTGAAAAAATAATCAGCTAAATGAACTATAATGAACTGAAAATGAACAAATATGAGCAAAACAATTCTGAAAACAAACAAAAATGAACCAAAGCAATCAGGGAAATGAACATAAATTAACAAAACAGTTCTTAAATGAACAGAAATGAACAAAATCATCAGCAAGATGAGCTTAGTTGTACAAAAAAGAAACTAAATTACATTTAATATGAACAGTAACGAGTAAAATAAACAACAAAATGAGCAGAAAGTGAAGGAATAACTGTGAAAACAAACTAAGGTAGAGAAAATAATCCTTAATAAACAATAATGAGCAAAACAAGCAATAAAACAAGGAAAAAAGGCACAAATAATCAAGAATATGAACAATAATGAGCAAAACAAGCAACAAAATGAGCAAACGTGAAGAAAATAATTAAACAAAGTGAGCAAAAAACAAGTGAGAACATGGACATTAATGAGTTAAAACAGCAACCAAATGTGCAAAAATGGTCAAAGTCATCAAGACAATGGGCTAAAATGTCATCGTTAATGAAGGAGGGCGTGTTAGAGACCCAGAAGTTACACATCATCTAAATCTTCAAACTAGTGGCAACAGAAAGCTGGAGATGGAGGCTGTGTAATTGTTTTTTTTTTTTTGGGGGGGGGGGTGCACATGTTAATACTGATGAGGATGAATCCCCCCATCCCCCCCGTACACGTATGTAGGGCAGCGATGTGACGATCATGCCTCTCTCCTCCTCCCCGCCTCCCTCTCCTTGTCTTGGTAACCGTTGAGAAATGCACAGACTAAAAGAATGAAAATAAGAGTCCCTCCTCAATCCCATAATCCTCCTGTTCTCCGACCCCTCCCTCCCTCTCCAGTTTGTCCTCCTCATCTCCTGCGCGGCAAGTCACAGTCCTGCCACCATCTTAGGCATCAGACTGGCACAAAATGGCAGCTGAAAGGTGGTGGTGGTGGTGGTGGTGGGGGGGGTGGGTTGGAGAGATCGCCAGCGCCGTACCTTCCCCCACCTCACGCTGGCTGCGATCCTTTCCGCGCCATTGGTCGCCTCAAGACAGTGTTAATTACTGCCAGTGTGTTAATTGTGCAGACCGCCCCAAGAGACACACAGGAAGGGATGAGATAGGAGGCAATGTCGACAGTCAGAGTCGACAAGCGGGCATTTTTAAGGGCAGCTGTGGCTCCTGTGTCGCGTTCGTCGCTGCAGATGGTGACGATCGACCATTTTGCAGATTCCCGACAAACTTTCGCCTTTGGTTTTCGATAATTAGATTAGTCCAGGGGTTTTAATTACAAAGTGTTACAGTGATATTTATGCGGCGTGCATGTGCAGACAGCTTGACGAGGGAAAAAAAAACACCTACATGCTCGCTGACATTCACATGGAGCTGTAATTAGCAACATGGTGGTCTTTGTAAATCTCTACTTGTTATCACACTTAACGATTCCATCATACGTGCGTTACTCATCCAATTAGTCTTATAGGAGGAAACTGGGTGCGATGTTTCACGCAGAATAATTACAGTTCACCGTTTGAACATCTGGGGGGGGGGGTTGAAGTCGAGTATCTCTGCAGCCTGCTCGAAATTTTGGCCATCGAGCGTTTCGTTGTGAGAGTTCTGGTGAACTGTTGATGCGTTTGTGCCTTTTCCGGCTTACGTTTGAGAAATGGTATAATAGTAAATGAACTAAGCAAAATAAACGTAAAATGGGCAAAATTTGTGACAAAATTAATAAAAGTGAGCAAAATAAGTGTCAAAATGAACAAAAGTGAGCAAAATAAACAACAAAATGAACAAAAATGAGCAAAATAAACAACAAAATGAACAAAAATGAGCAAAAAAACCATTGAGAAAATGAACATAATTGAGTGAAATTAGCAACAAAAAGGACAAAAATGAGAAGAATAATCCACAAAATGAATAAAAATGTGCAAATATGGAACAAAATGAATAAAAATGAGAAAAGCTAGCAACAAAATGAATAAAAATTAGCAAAATAAGTGTGAAAATTAACAAAAGTGAGGAAAATGAGCAACAAAATTAACAAAAAGGAGAAAAATCAGTGATGAAATAAACAAAATTGAGCAAAATAAGCAACAAAAAGGACAAAAATGAGAAAAATGATCCACAAAACCAATAAAAATGTTCAACATTTATAACAAAATGAATAAACATGAGCAAATGCAGCAACAAAATGAATAAAACTGACCAAAATAAGCGACAAAAATGAGAAACGAGTGACAAAATGAATGAAAATGAGAAAAATTAGCAACAAAATGAATGAAAATGAGCAACATGAACAAAAATAAGCAAAATGAGTAACAACATAAACAAAAATGAGGAAAATAAGTGACAAAGGGTAAAAATGTGCAAAGTAAGCAACCAAATTAATAAAAAGTAGCCTAATATGCAACAAAACAAATAAAAATTAGCAAAATAAGTAACACAATGAACAAAAATGAGTGAATAAGCAACAAAATGCACAGAAATAAGCAAAGTAAGTGACAAAAATGCATAGAAATTAGCTAAATGAGCTGCAAAATGAACATGCTTGAACAAAATAAATGACAAAATGAACAAAGATGAAAAACATAATCAACAGAATTAATAAAAACCAGCAACAAAATAAACCAAATAACCAAATCCATTCATTTTATGGTGAAAGAGTCAAGAAATCAGGAAATGCTGTCTTACAAGAAACCTATTTATTTGATTTTTGACAAGTAATCAATGAGTCCTTTAATCACAGCAGCTCTTCTGTCCTTCTGCTGGTATGGCGGAAGATTTCTTTGTTGATTAATCTGTTCATCAATTGTTTAACTGCATAGAAAAATGTCAAAATTGTGAAAAAATGTCAATTAATGTTTCCAGAAAACACTATGATGTCCTATCATGTCTTATTTATTCCAATATATCAGAATCAGAAAATAAACTTTTTACTTCAAAAGGACTTAAATTGATGATCAGAATAGTTGATTAGTGTAATAGCGAACAATTAAGTAAAGATTCATAATAGCTTTAGTGAAAATATCCAAAATGACCTCATTTAAAGTATTTAAATTGTCACATGGAAGCAGCGAATTGGCCAAAATGGATAATAAATTTCATAGGTTTTCCTCTGTTGTGTAGTGCAGTGTATCCCAAACATAATGTAATATAGTATTTTTATGTTTTTATTTATATGTAAAAAATAAGTTGTATGATGCTGGAAAGTGAAATCAAAGAAATATGCACCACATTAACAGAATTAAAAAAAAATTAACAAAACACACAATTAACAAAAATGAAGAAAATAATCAAGAAAAAGAAGAAAAATGAACAAAATAACTAGGACAATGAACAAAAATGCAGAAAAATATAAACAAAATATGAAACCAAATGAATGAAAATTAACAAACCATTGAGAAAATATGCAAAAATGGCCCAAAAAAAAGATCCAAAATAAACAAAATAGCAAATAAAATGAATGAAAATTTAAAAAGTTAGAAAATATGCAGAAGTGACCCAAAAAAGTCTACAAAATGGATAAAAATAGGGGCATAATGAACAAAATAATAAACTAAATGAGTGAAAATGAACAAAGTAGTGGAGAAATAATCCACTAAATTATCTAAAATGAACAAAACGGCAAACAAAACTAATGAAAATTGAATGATAAAATATGCAAAAATGAACAAAAAAATCTGGAAAATTTACAAAATAATGCACAAAATAATCCAAAAATGAACCAAATAATCACAAAAATGAATAAAACAATCAATGGAATGAACAAACATGTTCATTAGAAGCTCAAATATCCCATTTATATTTGTGGGTGTAAGTTTGTGAAGG
>JAQQAE010018126.1:0-11278 GCA_029823295.1 Pseudamia nigra
GCCTTGAATTGTGATGCGCCTAGAGATAATCGGCGATTATGATTGGCGCTATACAAATAAAGATTGATTGATTGATTGATTAAGTTGGGTTGAACTGAATTGGGTTAGGTTGGATTGGACTGGATTGAACTGAACTTCAATTCAATTAGATTGAACCTGGACAGGGTTCAATTGTACTCAGATATCAGGTAAAAAAGCAAAAAAAAAAAAAAAAAAAACAATACGTTGATGATACACTAAAAATATACCTATAGCCATGAAATTACTTTGACTCACAAAACCTTTACAAAAGCTGATCAAGAGTTCCGATACGGTTACTTGACTACATCTGCATGAGATTAAATGTGAAATATCATTTTACATCAGAGGTGGAGAACAAAAATTAAAATCACAGTTTTAGTGTAAGGCCAATGTAAGGTCTACATGTATCAGTATTGCTGCACTGAAGCAATAGCCATGAAGGCAGCTGAGAAAGCAGGGGCACTGGCAGGAGACACAGTGGAGGCCTTGCATTAATCAGCCAAGATTTCTCAAACATTCCTTGAGGCTCTGCACTTTGGCATTGCCTCCAGGTGCTGAAATTGAAAACTTAATAGGGAAAGTGTAGCAGAGCAGAAGAAATGGAAAAATTGGTCAGATGTATCAGTAGGTGTGGGCCATGATACCTTCACCTTGACAAATGCCTGGTGCCATCCGTTTGAACAGGGTGAGATGAAGGGAAATGAATCGGAGGGGGTGGGGAATCTGTGGATGATGAGTACAATAATCTTGTTGGACACTGCAGTCTGCCATTTTTTCTGTGCTCATCTTCACACTGCCTGTAACTTTCTATGCATATTTGTGTCTGCGTGTGTTCAGGAGCAAGTGAGGGAAAAAGGAGTAAGTATGTGTATTTTGTCAAAAAGGTCAGTGCTCATCTCCACGGCATCCCTCACCCTTTAAAGGTTGGATCCTTTGTCCTGGTACAAGTGACACTTTATTCAAAGCTCTGGAAGATGAGAGGCTGAGAAAGACACAGAGCGGGAGGTCTTTTCTCTGAATGGTAGCATTAAATAATTTTGGCAACGGAAACACTTGTCGACACATTGATATTGTTAGAGTCAAGGAGCACAGACAGGACTAGTACTGTTTGACAGAGCCCCAGTCTGTCATAATGAATCTTGCACAGGAGTCCTTGGCATCTGTTTCCATGTAATGGGTACTCATATGACATCGATTTTCAGCATTCAAGCCACAAAATCTCACACTTTTGATGGTATTAGTCAACTGAATCAGCATTTTTTGAGGTTATGAACACCATCAGCACAGTTATATCGCCTTAACTCTATTGACAGAAGGCATCGGCATATGCCTTCTGTCATTTCTGGCAGGTGGAATAGGTAAACTCCAATCCATATCTATGGAATGATACAAGCCCACATGACACCCATTTCATTGTGTAAAAATATCCAAATTGCTGTACAAGGTAGAAGTCTAACTCAGTCTAACTCCAAATGCCTTGAATAGAAGACACAAGCCATATGACATCATTCTAATAAAGAAAAATACCCTGGAAGGTGTTGGTTGGTGGCAAAACATGAAAGTTTGTCAACACAGGAATTCAGGATTCATGTCCCATTTCACACTATTTATCTTTACAGCTTCTCTCTTTGTCTTTTTTATGCATTTTTCCTATCCCTGATCTGTTATTCCCAACCTTAATTAAGTTGTGTTCCAGCCTTAACATAACAAAAGGTAATGTGCTAGTAGTGGAGTTGGACTCTATACTTGTGGCCTGTGGTCTGATGTGGTCTGATCCAGTGTTTATTTGTATCATCAAGTGCCTGTGTTGTTTGTTGTTCTATCGCTACTCTATTTTTTGTCTCTCCTCTGTCCACTAAGACAGATGGCTGCCTACCCAGAGTTCTGGTTCTGCTGGAGGTGTTTCTCCCCCTCTGTACCTGTCAACCTAGGCCTAGGAGGTTCTGTTTGGCCTCAAATTGTGAAAGGCCTAGAGATAATGTCGGATTATGATTGGTACTATATAATTGAATTGAATTGAATTGAGCATAGATTTTACTAATAATATGAATTGGAACCAATATCCACTACTAAGTGGGTGGAGTTAGAGGGGTTGAGACACTGGATGACGAAGATTAATAATGAGTAAATGTTGTTCTGTGACACTGCTATGATATTTTTAGTGGTAACCATCATTATTTATTATTATTTTTTTTTAATTATTTTTATTTTTATTATTACTATTATTATTATCTTTGGGGTTTTTTTGGCCAGCTCATTTTCCATTAGACATGACTGACCAGAGTTTGTCATCAAGACAGACAAATCAAACAAAGTTAGCATTCTCATCCTCAGAGGACATGTAGTTTATGACAAATGGGTTCAATATATTATATATATTATATATATATATTTAGGTGACTTTGGGATTTGGGATGTAAGAATAGTTTAAATGCATAAATCACAATCACTTCTCAGGTTACAATGAATGAATTAGCCCTAAGTTTCTTGAAAATGCATGACAGCTCCAACCCCCACATGACATGGGTACAGGAAGTGACACTTCAGTGGACCGCCTTGGCTTCCTATAAACATCTCATGCATATTCACAGACCTGCATAGTCCTGTAAAAATGTTCTCATCTATATGGTCAATGAAAAAAAAAAAGACGCACTAACATCCACACAGCTGCAGACCTTTAAGGATGTCCAGCGAGGTCTAGCGACTCTATGCTTGGCTGCTCTGGGCATGCTCTGCTGTATTTGGCATTCAGAGTGCAGGGACAGCTAAAGGCCTGATCACTGAGGCCTGACCGTCTTTAATCAGGGCACACAAACTCTCACACGCTCATATGCATACACAGCAGTTGTACATATCTCACGCAAGCAAATGACCCACTACTCTATATGCACACATTCATATGCACACACCAGAGGGCATGTCATCCCGAGTGACACCATTTCTAAGTCAACCGCCATGGCTGAAGGTAAAATGTCACCAGTCTGTTTCTTGGGGAGTGGTGGGAGTATACAATAAAGGAGTGCAGAGACCATTCCTTTTATCTTTATCAACTGTGGGGGTTGGAAACGTCAGGGATGCCTGGAGTCTGAGTTTATGGATCATTTCAGATTTGTCTGGGACATCAGTGATTCGTCAACAGGACACTGACGTTGAGAAATAAGTTCTTTTGAGATGGATTGTCTTTTTCCAACATAAGGAAAGTGTGGATCTTGAGAGCAGAACCTGATTTTAGAGGAATTTAAGGTCAAGAGGCAAAGCTGCACTTCATTTGTCATTTGTCAGATTTGTTAAAAATCTGTGACAACAGAGATGTGAAGTCTCATAAGTTTGTCTTCGATGTTAATGTAGTAACTGGAGGTTGATAAACGGTTGCCTATTTTGTTCATTTTTGTTTTATGTATCTCATCATATTTGATCATTTTTGTTAATTTGCTGCTTACAGTATGTTGTTGTGTTGTTCAATTTTGTCATTTTTTTGTATTTCTTTTGATTTACTTGATTATTTTATTCATTTCTGTTCATTTGTTGCCTATTTTGTTCCTTTTTTGTTTAATGTTTTAATTACACTTATTTAGTCAGTTTTGTTGTTTCTTTGTTCATTTTTTTTGTATATTCTGTTAAATTTTTAATTTATTTGATTATTTTGTTTTTTTTTATTGTTTTTCTACTGATTTTTTGTTCAATGTTGGTTCAATTTTACACATTTTTCTTAATTTACTGATTATTTTAGTTAATATTAGCTCATTTTGGTTTATCTTATTGTATTTGATCATTTTTGTTGTTTTTCTGATTCTGTTTTGTTCAAATATATTGGTAATTTTATCATTTCTGCTTATTTATCTTGATTATTTTGTTACTTTCTGCTCGTTTGTTGCCTATTTTGTTCTTTTTTGTGCAATTATGTTGGTTATATTTTGTTATTTTTTTGTTAATTTACTTGATTATTGTGTTCATTTGTTTCGCATCTTGTAGTTTATTTTACTCAGTTTGTTACTCAGTTTGCTCATTGTGATATATCACTTGGTTATTCAGTCATTTGTGCCAGTTTCATTGCTTTATTTCATTTTTATTAATTTACATGATTATTGTTTTACACTTGTTAATTTTTACTTATTGTGGGAATTTTTAACATTTATTTGATAATTTTGTTCAGTTGTTGCTAATTTTGCTTTGGTGTTTGCTCATTTAGTTTCTTATTTCTTTTAATCTTGCTGTACTTTGTATAATGACAATGAAGATATTCTATTGTATTATTTTCAGTTTTCTTCATTTATCTGATTATTTTTCTTCATTTTTTGCCCATTTTGTTGCTTGGTTTGTTCATTAACATGATCATTTTGGGGGTTTTGTTGCTCATTTTGTTGCTTTGTCAAATTCCACTGCGTTGAGTTAAAGTAGCAGCTCCTTGCGATGTGTAGCCAAGTGTATATAACTATGTACATAATTTTATCCCAACTGTAACTGAGTAAGATTAAAGACTATTCTGTCGTCAACTAGAAGTACATATTTATTTGAACAAACGACTCAAGTACTGTACATCAAGCAAGCAGGTAATAACATCAGTAAAATGTTAAAGGATATTTCAAGTTCAGTTTCAGAAGCGATGTGCGTGCATATTCATAGGTTTGTGTGAGCGATTGTTGCAGGGCTAAGCATATTCCCTTATTTTCTTCACCTCTGCTCATATCTGGTTTACTATAATTCAGTATATATTGACAGACATGCTTCTGACATCTACGTCCAGCACTCACTCTTAATACCATAGATGTGCATTTCAGCTGCAATGGCAGGATTTGTCTCCCTCAATATAAGCAAAACGTATATTTGTTTTTTCCACTAAGAGTATAAACACAGAATTTTCCTTTTTATTTCCATATTGTACTTGCTATCTGTGAATAGTGATGTGTTTCCTTATTTTTGGCTTCACTTTTGTTTACTGTTGGATACTTTTGGTCATTTTTTGTCCATTTTCTTTAGCATTTTGTTATTTTTTTCTCCACATTTTTGATTATTTTGATTATTTTTGGTTGTCTTCTGTCCATCTTGTGATTATTGTTCTTCATTTCTGAATTATTTTTTTTTTGTTTTTTTTTTTGCTCTTTTTGTTGTTTATGTTCACCTTTGCTTTGTTTTTTGCTAATTTTGTCAGTCCCTTCCTAAAAGTGATTGTAAACCTTTCTGGAAAAGGCACAAATTGATGCAGTTTTTGAGTATTTTAGTTAAGTCTAGTTCAGTTTTCCACTTTCAGGCAGTGGCCTCTGACTTCAGATGCACAAACACAATAGAATGAAATTGAATTGACAATTTAACCAGTTGCATTTTCATTGCGGCTTGCCTTAGACAACCACAAGCAAGTCAATAGTCATGGTATCACCCACATTCAAATAAATAAATAAACAACCATCATATTTTATAATTTTATATATATATAAAGTCTCCCTCTTTTACATTCAATAGTGAATCAATATCCCCAGAGCAGATGGCACTGTCTGCTACTGCACATCAGATCACTTACTGTGGCAGGATACAATAACAAGATGCTGCTGAGGAGCTGATGATCGCACTTATTCAAAATGTTGTGGGTGATGATGACATGCCGACACTCACACTTCGGAATTGACAAGCACCTCAATGGGAAGCCACCAAATCTCCAAGCTTTTTGGTGTCTGACTCTCCCATTGCTTTTCAAACATATTCTAGCAGTTAGCATTGTAAAGTTGAATAGTGAAAGTCACAACTTTTCATTTCCATTGCTGAAAAACAAAAATTTGTTAATGACTTTGCAATGATATAACAGCAAATTTTAAAGCTTTTTGACTGTGCCATGGGCAGCTATTTAGGTTGCTGAGGGTTAAAGGTCTCATACCCTGAAAAAGGATCTTTGTTGGGTTTTGAGATTTATACAAAGTCCATGTATCAAAACAGGAATAATATTAACTTGATCAGTACTGCCAGTCCTGAGAAATACTGAAAAATAGGCCATTTTGAATGTGTAACTGCAATCATAGCCCATGTAAAATGCCATAGCTCCACCGCCTGATCAACTAGGCTTCTAAAGTTAAATATCTAAAATTTAAATTCTAAAATAACCTGTTATAGTCAAGGTAGGTTTAGTCCTGCCCCATCAGCTAACTACATCACAATATGATCCCACATCAGCCTATTAAAGTGTTTTCTGATGAAAAGTGGACAAGTGTAACACTCATAAATTTAAGATTCACAATATGGGACCTTTAAAACAGACTGTTGTCTTTGCTTCACTGGCCTTAAAGTGAATCTAAGTCTTACTCCATCCTGTAAACGAACTTAAAAACTCAGGCTCAGAGTGCAGTGATTAGTGTGTGAAAAGAGGTGCCCAGGGTCATCATCAAGTTAGGTTAGGTTTTTAACTCAGAAGTGTATGCTATATCTACTATATATATACATTTTTTTTTTTCTTATCATTGTACAGTCCCTCTTAAATGAGCCACATTTCCCCCACAAAAAGCATAATTCTGCAGGCTATGTTGTTGTATAACTGTAGTGTTTTAATACAAAATTTTGGATTCATTCAGAAAAACAAATTATCTGACCAATGCAACAAGTTTACTAGGTTAAATCCCTGTCCCAATGAGTGCCATGGTTCCAAACAGAACAATAATACAGTGGATAGAATTCGAGCTGTCAGAGGTTGAATGAGCTTTGCTGGAGTCTGACAAAATGACAGGCTGTTGAACCTTGAAATTTCATGATGAAGAGTTGTCCAAACAGTCCATATATCATCATCTATGTGGAAAGATCAAACTGATTTTAAGACAGGAAGTGGCAAGTTCGGCTGCTTTCGCCTAAAAAATGCTGAACTTCTTACATTGGTTGATTTTTATGTGCTATTACAAATGCTGAGGTGTCATGTAATTATGTATACAGCTCAAAAACCATACTTTATTGTTTAGTATGACTTCAGAGACTACAGTATTTGTATGAAATCAAATCAAATGTTATTTATAGAGCACTTTTCTTACATCGATGTAGCGCAAAGTGCTTTACATATTAATAACGTACATATTACAAATAAAAAACAAAACACACATATATATGCATATATTTGCAACCCCCCCCGACCCCTATACACACACACACACACACACACAGACCCAGCACATGCACACACTCCTTGCACTCAGTCTTTGCCAGTAACAGAGTAAAGGCTTATGTCTTGGCACTGAGGAACCAGGTGAAGAAATACTATGAAATTAGATGTTTTTATGCTGGTGTGTGCAATATTGATGCACAACAACATCAGACAGCTGCTGGAAGACATTTATGTTGTTTTTCATGGTAAAATGACAACGAGGGGTCTCTCTTCACTGAACGCATCGCAGCTATACAATGAAATGATGCCTATGACAACTACTCACAATGTCTCTAAACACGCCTACAGGATGGGTTTAGATAAGTGAGGCAGTTGACAGCCTTAGCAATAGGTGTCTCTGAGGATACCATTAAAGGCATCAAAGACAGAATACGCAAAGGAAGATAGGTTTACAGTGATACACTTAAATTATTCATAAGCTCTTTTATCTTATAGTAATCATAGAAACCTAGAAGGGTATCATTTGTCTTTTGAGCTATATCCCCTCCCTTAAGGTGGGCACTAATCAGTTCTAAAATGTAGAAAACAAGAAAAATGCAAATGAGCTCATGATTATACTGTATATTTGCCCAATTGATTAAAAAAAAACATCTTGAAGGAAAGAAAATACTGTTGTCCTTCTACTGGTATTTTTATGTTCTCTTATTAAAAGGGAGGTTAGTAATTGACAGACTACTGCACTAAAGAGCAATTTAAAGAAACCAAAATTGTTTTGGGGCACTGTGACCTGAGTACTGTATCTTCCCACTGGTGGAAAATATTTTTATCAGCCAACATGCTAGAGTTGTAGCCACCCATACACAGTGGAAAAAAGATTAGTGATTGAACAGTAAAGTACTGTAGAAGCATTATTAGTATCAGAGGACGTTGAATTGATAGTGGAAATAAATCACAAATCATGAGACACAAAGCCAAAGTTCTGTGTTTAAGTGGGGTTTTCTTTCTTTCTTTCTTTCTTTCTTTCTTTCTTTTGATCAAGAAAATGAACAAAAATGAACAAAATCATTAAGAAAATGAGCAAAAGTATATGCAACTAAATGAGCAAAAAAAATGAATAAGATTCAAGAAACTGAATGCAATTCACAAAATTAATATAGATGGGAAAACTGTAACCAAGGAAATGAACAAAATGAACAAAAAAATGAACAAAAAGGCCATAAAGTGAACAGAAATTAATAAAAGTAATCATGGAAAAATGCAATATAGTAGAAGAAATTAAACAAATAATTAGGAAAATGAAAATATGTAAACAAACAATCAAAATTAACACAAACAGACAAACAAAATAATCAATCAATCAATCAACTTTATTTATAAAGCACTTTAAAACAACCACAGCTGAAACAAAGTGCTGTACAACAGGGACAAATACGAACCAACACAAACAAAACACGCAATCACTGTGAGAAATAAAACAAGAAAGTATAACTATTCAATTCAATTCAGTTTGTATAGCGCCAATCATAATCACTGATTATCTCTAGGCGCTTCACAATTTGAGGCTGAGACCTCAAAAACTAAGAGTTCACTGACATCATAAAACAAAAGGTCACATGATTAAAAACAGCAAACAATAAAAATAATCAATCAATAAAATTAGGGAAATAAAATCAGAATTTAGGGGAAAAAAAGCAGAAACATGAACATAAATGAACAAAAAATGAACCAAATAATCACAAAGATAAGCAGGAAATTGCAAAGTAATCCATGGAATTTTGCAAAATGTAAATAAATGTACAAATCAACAGCAAAATAGTTGAGGAAACTGAATAAAACATGAATATACAGCATGTGACAACACGAGCAAAAAACCCAGAATAATCAAGATGATGCACAAAAATAAACAGAACAACAACTAAATGAACAGAAAATGAACAAAATAATCAAGAATTGAAAATGCACACAAATTCACAAAAAGGAGCAAAAGTGAACCCATAAAATGAGTAAAATCTGCTCTATCTCACTGTGACTCTGTGATGTGTGTGTGTGTGCATGTGTGTATTCGGGTTTGTTTGTCTGTGTGTGGGGGTGTGTGTGTGTGTGTGTGTGTGCATGTGTGTATTCGGGTTTGTTTGTCTGTGTGTGGGTGTGTGTGTGTGTTAAGTGAAATTCCTGGGCCTGTGGTTACCAGCGGCTTTGAAGTCACAGCAGCACCGGGGCCCTGCAGCGACAGGCCCCCAGCTTGGACTGGAAGGCCCATAAAAGAGAAAAGTAAACAGCCAGTGATACACGGAATGAACAAACTTTGCCTGCATCCTTGGCTACAGCCTTGTCCTTGGCTCTGCAGAGGCCAGAAATACACTTCTACACAAACATACAGCATGCATCTGGACATGGCTGGACAGTGCACAGGACAATAGTACGGTATACTACACATACATACAGTATGTACGCAGATGCTTTTTAATTAGAACTGACTCATGTAATTGTGGTCATGCAATCTGCCTCATGCACAACAATATAAAAACTCTAACAGCTTTACACTATTCTGCACATGTACTGTAGGTAGATGATAATTGCTGATGTTCCTTGCTCAATAAGTGATCCCAGCCTTGATCCACGGCTGAATGCCACCTCAAATTAACACTGCGCTCATCATCATCATCTTTTCTCACTTTCTCTCGCCATCTTTTTTTTTCACTTTCCCTCCATCCATTCAAATCTCCCTCCGGGCTGCTGTGTTCTGATGTAGGAGTCGGTATGATTGCTGCAGGCTTCCCGGCATGCTTTAATTAGCTACATTTCTTTTTTTCTTTATTTCCTCCACGGCACAACAAGGTTACAGGAGATGCACAAAAGTTAAATCCCTCTGCAGGGGATCCAAATTTGAGCAGGAGCCATCTATATTGAATGGAAACCACTCTTTTATATTACAACATGGAATGTTTTGTGCCTTTGTCCCAAATGCTATTAGTATCCTGAATTCCATCAAGTGACTGCTCTTTTACATTATGCTTTACTGTTTGTATTTACTTGCATTTCACCTGTAATTTATTCCTTTTTATCATTTATGTTTCTTTAGTGCTCCTGTGTCTTATGTGTTAAAGAGCCAAAGACAAATATTCACTATGGTGGACAATAAAGATTTATTGTATTGTATTGTATTCTGTTGTATTCTATTCTATTCTATAGGCTGCATGAATTCCATTTTCACTTATAGTAGCTGTGTATAAGCCAGTAATAGAAAGCAAGACATATGAGAGGCCTTGCTTACCAGCTTGCATACAAATACCCCTGGTAGTTTACCTAAATTACCTGCAAATTACCTCTTTTATTTTTCATGTGTGGTTAATACTGGCTGGGGCAGTTGTAGCACACCTCCTGACTTCCACACAAGATATCGGACTTCGAGCCCACTGTCATATACTTTCAGTTTTCTGTTTTGTGCATTTCTAGCCCTCGTTCCATTTCTTGTCTTAATGTGCGCTACACCATCAGTTGCCTTGTGCAGAGGAAGGGTGGGTGAGAACTACGACAATTACTGTACAAAAACTTGATACAGGGAAAAGTCAGTCCACTGTTAATTTAAGAAACAAAGGTCAGTTCATTCAAAAAAATTTCAAGAGTATTGAATGTGTCCCCAAAACCATCAACACTGTGATGAGGAAAGGAAGAACTCATTTAATTGTGAATTGTGTCAGTTTGTGCTTATTTTGTTAAGGTTTCAGATTAGGGATTATACTGTAAATTTTTGTACATTTTGTTACATATTTTTATTTTAGTTCCATTTTGTTGATTTATTTAATTATTTTTTGCTCATTTCTGATACGTCGAAGAACAAAATCTTCTTAACCTCTTAAGTCCCAGCCTATTTTTTAGGTCACTTTTTTAAGATTGTGGTATTTGATGTTGTTGTGTTTAGTGTGTCTAAATATGACATACATATACTGTATATGCTTGTAGCAGAGTTTCTCCTGTTTAATTTGATGTACTGTACAGTATGATTATTTTTCTATGCGATTATTGCAGTGTTTTTGTTTTATAATTTTTGATGGTTAAAGACGGTAAATAAATGCTTTTTCTAAAAGAAGGAATTGCTTTTGTTTTGGACAGAGTCTTCTGAATTCAGCACTGCTACTTCAAGTGGAAAAAGTTAGGCATATAATTTTCTATATCTGCTTTATT
>JAQQAE010018127.1:0-11278 GCA_029823295.1 Pseudamia nigra
TAGTCTGAGAGTCCTTCAGGTGCCTTTTGGCAAACTCCAGGCAGGCTGCCATGTGCCTTTTACTAAGCAGTGGCTTCTGTCTGGCCACTCTACCATACAGGCCTGATTAGTGGATTGCTGCAGGGATGGTTGTTTTTCTGGAAGGTTCTCCTGGCTCCACAGAGAAATGCTGGAGCTCTGACAGCGTGACCTTCTGGTTATTGGTCACCTCCCTGACTATGGCCCTTCTCCTCCGATCACTCAGCTTAGATGGCCGGCCAGCTCCAGGAAGAGTCCTTGTGGTTCTAAACTTCTTCCACTTACAGATGATGGAGGCCACTGTGCTCATTGGAACCTCCAAAGCATCAAAAATTTTTCTGTAACCTTCCCCAGCCTTGTGCCTTGAGACAATCCTGTCTGGGAGGCCTACATACAATTCCTTTGTCTTCATGCTTGATTTGTGCTTTGACATGCACTGTCAACCCTGGGACCTTATATAGACAGGTGTGTGAGTTTCCAAATCATGTCCAATAAACTGAATTTACCACATGTGGATCCAATTAAGCTGCTGAAACATCTCAAGGATGATCAGTGTAAACAGATGCAGCTGAGCTCAATTTTGAGCTTCACAGAAAAGGCTATGAATACTTATGGCCATGTGATTTGTCAGGTTTTTTATTTTAATAAATTTGCAACAATTTCAAAAAACACTTTTTCACATTGTCATTATGGGGTGTTGTGTGTAGAATTTAAGGGAAAAAAATTAATTTAATCCATTTTGGAATAGGGCTGAAACATAAAAAATTTTGGAAAAAGTGAAGCGCTATGAATACTTTCCAGATGCACTGTATATTATAATCCTCACTTTCACAAAGTGATGTTAATTTAATATACACATGTGGAGGAAATGTTTAACAATGATTTCATGGTTTTCCACTATTACAACTCCCCTCTCTGTCTATTCATAAATGCAGGAGCACATAAACATGCCACACCACTCAGAAGCAACATTCATTGCGGTTATGTTATCAAATTGTTGAGCAGTGATGATTATGCACTTCATAATGTTCTTCAGTGCTTGTAACTGCTCTCCACAGACATCTCCCACACACTCTTCCTCTCTCTAACCTGACGCTCATGCTGAATTCACAAAACACCTCTTCATTACTGGAAGTGAAGTTGACATGCAATTACAGCAGGACACAAAAAAGAAAAACGAGCAAGGATTCAAATAAATTTCCGTGTGGATGGATCAGATCATCACGCATCCAGATCATCCCTTTATTCATGTGTAGCACAGCTGCAATTCATTTATAAAAATTAGGTCACAGTCTACTGAATGTGGTTGTACAATGTTTGAGCTTATCTTCAATGCGGCATATTCAATTTTAAAATCTAATGGCTGATATATCAATTCAGCATTATTTTTAGATGCTCTGGAAGAATGTTTGATACAGCTTCTTAATCAGCACAGACAGCTTCGAACTGTGATTAATGACTACCCATCACTGAGACACTGAAATTCTATCTGTTTGTATCCATCAGTTCACTTATGACCATATTTATTGCTGTGCTTATGTATATGTTAATTATAACCCAGTTGCTGTAAGTAACTTTGCACAAACTGTGCTTGATAGAACTAGTGGATAAAAAAAAGAAGTGAGAGTTTTTTGAATTAATACTGAAACTCAGGTACGTATAAATATTTATCATGATATATTATTTGGCAGTGCTGCTACTTTAAAGCATGATGGAGACTCTGAACAGATTTTTTTTCTGCATGAATACTCTGGTACAAACATTTCAACCAGGAGAGAAAATTAAAATGGAAAAAACCTTGCAGTGGACAGACTTAGACTCCTTAGACCCTGGTAAAAAGATCACCATGCAAATCATAGTATAAATTAAAAGTTTATGATATACACTGCTACGAAAAAGTATTTGCCCCCTTCCTGATTTCTTTTTTCTTTGTATATTCGTCACACTTAAATGTTTTAGATAAAAAAGTTTAATATTAGACAATGTTAACCCATATAAATACGAAATGCATGTTTAAATTATGATTTCATTTATTAAAGGTGCTATCTATGATCTTGGCAAGCTAGTAGCTGATCTTTGTAGCGGTTTGCTATAAATGCTTGTACAGGTGACCTGTCAGTCAAAACACTTCACAACTTTGTAGGTGCACAAGCTCATGCACTCACTTGGTGAGATCAAAAAAAAAGCTACTGCTATGGTAGTAGAGCAAGCATTTGTAGTTTATCTTAGCACAGAATGAGTGAGGAGACACAGGCTGCATTTCAGATTCCTTCAACATTTGGTACAGGTAAGAAAAAACATAACTTGACAACTATGAGGTTGTAAGCTGTGTTGATTGGCAGGTTGCTGGTTTAATCATTTATATCCATCCGCCATGAATGATTGGTGACTAGCTAGTTTGCCAACATCGTAGACTGCACCTTTAAGGGAAAAAAGCTATTCAAACCTACCTGGACCTCTGAAAAAAAGTCTTTTCTTCCCTCTAGTTAAATCATTAATTATCATTTTTTTGGAAAGCTGAATTTATTTTCACTAGTCACATATAGGCCTGATTACCACCAGATCTGCTGAGTCAAAACATCACTTCAATAACACAAAGTGAAGTAAGGTAAAATATCCCAAAAAGCAACACGTGATCACATGCTGTGATCTAAAGAGCTACAGTTTGGAAAGGGTTACAAAGCCATTTCTAAGGATTCAGGACTCCAGTGAACCACCGTAACAGACATGATCCACGAATGCAATAAACTTGGACAGTGACCACAAAAAAAGCATTGACTCTCCCAGGAGGTCACAAAAAAACCTAGTGCAACATCTACAGAACTGCAGGCTGCACTACCTCCATTAACGCCAGTTTGTTTGTTTATTTAACTTAAATCCCCACTGAGATGCCGTGGCATGATCTTAAACAGGCTTTTCATGTCTGAAATTGTTCCCATCTGTCCAATTCTGCAAAGAAATGTGGGCCAAAATTCTTTGACAGTGATGCAAAAGACACTGCAAATTATCACAAACACTTGATAGGAGTTGTTGCTGTCAAGTGGAACATAACCAGTTATTAGGTTTAGGGGGCAACTTTTTCACAGTGGGCCTGGTACATTTGGAATTTTTTTCCTATAATAATTTTTCTTCTCCTTTCGGCTGGGGGGGGGGGGGTGCTGGAGCCTATCCCAGCTGACTTGAGCGAATTTATCGCAGGGCTGATAAATGAAATTATTAAAATGTATTTTTATTCAGCAGAGCTATCTTCTAGTCTGATATTGAAAGTTGTTTGATAATCTGAAACGTTTAAGTGACAAATATACAAAAAAATTGACAGAATTGGGAAGTTGGCAAATACTTTTAACAGTATCTAGATACTGCTGAGGCTTCAGAGAATTGCAGTGACCCAGACAACAGGACTGGAGTGGTGAAGGTGTGGAGGAGGGCGGCAGACTGACAGCAATGTGGGAACACGTTAAAGATTGACAGGTCATTTCTGAGTTTCCCACCAGAAGTGTGTGGCTGGATGAAGACCAACAACAGCTGTTAGAAGAGGAAAATGTGCATGTGCAGTGGAAACAGTCTTCCAAAACTGAGCTCTATTCACTGGTGTGTGCAGGACAGAATTCTGAGACTTCCTTGTCATACAGATAAGTTTCCAGCATGTTTTACCTCCGTGTTTGTTGCATTTGTTTCTTTCTGTGCTAGATTCAATTCAGTTTTATTTATATAGAGCCAAGCATAATACCAGATTGTCTCAGACCACTGCACAAGTCAAGGTCAAGGTCTTAAAGAGATATTAAGAACAGAAACTCAACAGATCCTGAGACAGTGATAGGTTGGAAATTCAGACAAAGCTGGACTCTGGGTAGGCAGCCATCTGCCTAGAGAAAGAGCATCAACACTGGATGACATGGACAGACAGGTTTATGGCCAGCTCTGGAGACAGACATGCAGAAAGGAGCAGGCAGAGTGGTGACATACTGTACTAGTGACATTAAAATATACTTAAGGGACACATACTGTATTGTAAAAAAAGGTTTCATCTCCTTTTCTATTATAAAACAGGTCTGGGCTCTGGAAAATGGTGTTGAAATATCATAAAGTCTCACTTAGAGTAGAAAAACACAATGCTTTTCAGATAACTGAATCTGAAAACAGAACACTTGTATTTATGGATTTTTTTGATATCATAAATATACAATCACTGTCCTCCAGGAATAACCGGAACCACCAAAATCATCCTGACATTCTGGGACAATGTGCCAGGAAGTTAATAAATAAATAATGTAATAAAATGAAAAAAGGCACAGTCAGTAGGGGTTTCTTTGCATTTAAACACTGAAGCAGACACTGATATAGCACTGAGAAACAGGAGTTTACAGACATGATTAAAAATGAAGGATACTCAGTGCATAGATAATGATAGTTTCCCAACAGCCTTGGACTATGCAGCAGAACTAAGGAAAGTTTCACGGTGAGCTGATGCAACTGAATGTATTGTCGTGAAGGAAATTTTTTAATGTGGTGGTGTCATAGTTAGCACTTTTGCCTCACAGCAGGAAGGTCCTGGGTTTGAATGCATCACTGGCCAGGTATGAAGGCTGTGAGGGGTTTGCATGTTCTCCCTGTGTCTTCATGAGTTTTCTCCTGGTACACCAGTGTCCTTCCACAGTCCAAAAACATACATATTGCTTATACAAATCGTTGAATAAAAAGGGGTAGAAGACGGATGTGAGGATTCATGCTTTCACAAGTTGTGCACCATCTAATATTTCATGCATGATGTGCAATCTACTGCACAAGCCTGACAAAAAGAAACCATAGAACTTTATAATCTACTTGTCTGTGGTATGACCATAAAACACACGCAATGGTTAACCTTTTAAGTCCTGGACTCTTTTCTAAACCTCTTTTTTAGGATTCTGGTATTCAATGTTGGTGTTGGAGTTGTGTTTGGTGTGTGTAAATATGACTTATATGTGCTTTTAGCTGAGATTTTCCTGTTTAATTTTATGCGCAGTATGACTACCAGTGTTTTATGCTTTTTGTTGCAGGTCCACCATTTCCCCACAGTCCCCCTAATTGGTTGGTTCTGGGGTTTAAGAGGTCTAGAAAGTAAACCACATTGGCAATGCAATGGCCTGATGCCAAAATGCTTCCATTAGTGTTATAGTGAAAATGACCTCATGACCAAGTCCAGACAAGATCCACAACAAGGGTATTATGGGAACCTGTAACAACATTAATAATATTCCTACATCCAAGGCGTGTGGTTTTCCTTCTGTCAACTGGACTGGAAATTTTTTGACAGATATTTCTACATCTGTGGTCTTGAAATAAAGTCATCGAACCTCTGTGTCCAATATGGAGGCTGACACTATTAAGAATGGTACTTCAAGCAGAGATGAGACCCAGACTTTCAGAAACTGTACCTGAGGTCATTTGAAAAACCAAGACCAGTTTCAAGACCTGCTCTAATTGTGGCAGGAAGCTATGCAGACAATGCCACTAATCTGCATCAAGGTTTGGGCAGCAAAGTGCATTGATTCAATGTTGTTTTGTTGGTAAATGAGTCTCTAAAAATGCAGATTATGGAAATCCATAATGAATAATGCAAGTTTCAGTTCTGGCAAGACATCAGGTCTCTCTTATAGGTCTTCAGCTGAGAAAGTTTGAAAAAGTGTTTCTGAAGGTATTACAGGGTGATGGAATAATGACATATTCTCTTTTTTTTGTTTTGTAACCTCTGGCCTCAATAACAGCTTCAGAGCATGCTGAGCTGTTGAGCAGTGGTCGAGTTCAGTTGCTCTGCCTCCCTGTTGTTATTAAACAATTTAATGACTGTCAAATTGCACAAACACTTTAAAGCTACATCACCACTGTTATTGTACCTTTTCCCATATTAATTTGTTGAATCACCGCCAGATTCTCTCCTCATCATCTGTTACAGTTTGTCGAGCCATCCGCTGTGAGACGAGTGGACACAGATGTCTTTGTTCTACCGAGGAAGATGTTTTGGTGCCTTTAGAAGGTAGTTTGATAGCCTCCCCTAGAGCTCAATACAAAAACACATTTATTTTTTATGGTTTTGCCAGTGCTGACTTACAGGTTCCTTACACTGCTGCGAGCCTTCCTCTAGACAGCATTTGAATCTGACATCGAGAGAAGGCAAGGTTGGATAGCAGGGGAGCTGGATGAGCTGATGGATGGATGTGTGTGATGTGTGAAGCTCATGTATTTCCCCTGAACTGCTCTGACAGCTGGAGTTAGCTGTCAGCCTGCAGCACTCAGGGTAGGAGGAGATGAAACTCTACCAAGTCCTGATAAAAATCACGTCACAGAACTTTTCTTTTATTTTTAAATTTGGAAAAATGCTGCTCTTACTTGTGACTCATACAGATATCCACTGAGTAAAATGTATCTTTATAGAAAACTACACCACTGCTCCAGTTTGGTATCGTAGTGCTTTGTCCAATTTGGAGTTTTGCAGCCACCCACATGTTTTGATGAGCTTATGTGAAATACAGTTGCAATAAAACTACCTGAGTCACGCCAGACCACCAGTGAGCAACTGCATTGACAATATAAGGAGGTGTAAGAATGAATGAACACAGCATAAAGGTTCAAAACATCATTATTTTGATTGAGGAAAATAAATCTTTTTTAGAGAATAACCAGAGTCTATACTGCACTCGAGGGAAATAAAGGGGGAGTTAGCTTTAAGAGTTATTGTTTGCGCCCTGTATGGATAAAGGATTATGGGCCAGAGGGATGTGGCCCTGAGGTGAGTCTGGGGGTGGGATGTGGAGCGGAAAGAGCAGGAAGCAAACTGGGTCAGAGAACAAAGGGATGGGAGGCGTTGAGGTATTATAAAAGTTGCAAATGTTGCTCATCTGCTGCAAGATGCCAGAGATCTGGCATCTCTTGCAATTTTCCTACTTGAATTGCATTTATGAAATGAAGTAGAGGGTTTTCACATACTGCTCTTGTCACCTATCATCTTCCAGCCTAGACCTCATTGTTCACAATAATACATCAATGGAGCTTGGACAGTATATCAGCATGATGTGCCCTATTTTTCAGTCTTGTGCCTCAAGCCTGATATTCTGGTGCTTACAGTATCTCAACTGGAGATAACCAGAGGCTCTCATTTGTACAGATCCAGCCGATTCATGATGCATTTATCTGACTCGGTCTTGTTACACTGTGCTTTGTTTCCAATCTATTCATAATGGAAAAAAGATGAGCACAAGAAGAAGGAAAAAGAAAAGAATGTAGCGCTTCCGACAAAAAAAAAAACACACACACACACAGGCCCAGATATAAAAAGTTCAGGTACAATCAGTTTTAGAGTTTGTTCAGCACTACCAAGCTTTCTGAATAATTTAATGGGTGCTTAAATAGCTCCTTGCTTCAGGTACTGTGAGCCTGGGTGGCACAGACTGCGAGGCTTGCTGATCGGGCACAGGCAGACAGAGAGCTGGGAGTTAAGATAAGATAAGATAGACTTTATTTATCCCACATTGGGGAAATTCCTTTGAATGGAGGCTGGTGTAATTGGTTGAATGAACTCAAATGAGATTAATCTATTCATTTGTTGCCTCTTTGTTCCTCTGTCATCTATTTCCTTCTGCTATCCATCTTCATTTGTATTTTCCTTGTTATCTGTCTCACTTTTCTTCTCTGTTGATATTTTCTTGCCATTTTGTTACTCCCTCCTCAGTTTTACATTTCCATCCATCTGCCAGGATGCTTTGGAGCTTAGTTTAAAACATTATTTGGCTTTTGCATTCAAATCCAAATTGTGAAGCCCCTTGAATCTCATGCTACAGCTGATTGTCTTCAACTACAAAGACAACTAGAATTGAACCTGCTTCTAGCTTTGGGGTCTTCCTGTTACAACTATGCTCAAAAGGACAGTGAAATCTAAAGGAAGCCATTTCTGCTTTAATGGCAAGTGTATTTGAGGAGTAGTGTAGATAGAAACCCTTTGGGGCTACTGTAGCTTCAGGCATTGACTGAACAATCATTATTTACACAGAAAGGGGAGGTTCTGCATTATTTAAGAAACTACTGATAGTGGTTGTTTTAAGTACAAACTGCCACAGTAACTGGGATCACATTGACTTTCACAGCCATCTCTGAACTAAACAACAAACATGCATTGCTTGGCTATATTTATTTATTTTTATTTTGTGTCTGTTTCGTTCAAGACACTGGCATACAAACACAAAATATCATGTTTTGAATGAAAAGCATCAGAAAGAATAACAATATAATATAAATTCCCATTCTGTTACAAGGCATTAATCAACAAAACACATAATGAAATCAAATTAATGCTACAGGCACAGAGGGGAAATCTCTAGTACTTTTACTCAGTTACATATATTTGAGTAATCTTTTCCAGTAAATGCTCAGTTAAATTTATGGTGGAAAAATTTTTTACTTCTACTCGGTTTCATTTGGCTACAGCTCAACGAGTAAAATGAACCAAAAGAAAAAGAAAACAATACATAAGATCCAACGAATGAGCACAAAATTAACAAAATAATCAAGTAAATTGAAAAGTAACGACATAACCAACAAAACTTGGGGAAAAAAATTAACAAATACACAACAAAAAGAGTAAATGATAACAAAACAATCAAGTACATTAACAAAACTAATCAAAATAACCAATAAAACTAAAAATCAACTATAAAATGAATGAAAGCAGCAAGCAGCGATAATTAGGCCGAGCCTGTGGCGAGCCTCACCATGAGCAGCCATACGCCGCACCAGGCCGCCATCACTGCATGTCAGCGTTCTGTTCACGCTTCATGTGAAGTATGTGACATTTGATGCAGATATGATGATCTACCATAGAATTACATTGATTTCATGATAGTGGCAAAGGTTTGTATCTGATGAAACTTGTCAAATTTTATGAAGATTGACCAAAGTATGCTAAAGTTATAAGCACTTCCTGTTTTTGGAAAATGCTCGCCATTCACCATGTTACCATGGCAACACTATCATTATTGACATACAGATGTATTTAGGCCACAGTCCTGATGAGACATGTCAAATTTTGTGAAAATTGGATAAAGGACATTAAAGTTACAGCCACTTTCTGTATGATGGCGAGTGGTGACTGCACGCCACGTTATCGTGGAAACAATGCCATTTTTGACTTTCAGTTGTAATTAGACCACGTATCTGATGAAACATGTGAAATTTGGTGGAGATCAACCAAAGTACACCAGAGTTATAAGCACTTCCTGTTTCACGGTGAAGGTTGGCGACATTTGGCAAGGCTTACGAAAGGTGGCGGATCGCCACGGCAACCATTGACATGTACAAATATTCAGCTTGGGTGTGTGATGAAATGTGTCAGGTTTGGTACAGATTCAATGACCCATCTCCGAGTTATGGGCATTTTGTGTTGCTTGGTGAAGGTTTTTCGTGTGAAAAAAACTGTCAAAATATGGTGGGTCACTACGGCAACATCTTTTGATTTTCGGACGAGCCATCAATAACTTCTTCTCATCCACCTGTGGACTTGCTGTGGCGCGAACCTCAAGTCATTTGGATGAAGCAAGTAATATGAGTTTGTTCAAACGTGTCATGAAACTCGCCAAAAATGCCAAAAAATTACCATAAAATCCAAAAGGGCAGACATCCTGTTGTGTTGGGGTCATGTGACCAATTCAATTTTATGTTTGGCCCCGCCCACACGCCATTAGGCCACGCCCACCCACATGACCTTTATTAAACAAAGTTTTCACACACTTCTGATGCGTGTGCCAAGTTTTGTGAGCGTGCGACGATGTTTAATGCTTCAAAAACGTGCTCAAAATGGCAGAAACAATAATAAATGCAGCAATCACAATAAGCTCTTGCCTCTCCACTTTGTGTATGGCTTGGGCCTAGTAATCAAGAAAATGAAGGACAGCAAAGAAAGTAAATGATCTTTTATTTATATAGTGCCTTTGTACCTTACAGCACTCAAAGCACTTTATGCTGCTTTTCATTCACACACCAGTGACACTCACTGGGATTGAACTGCTAACCCATCAGCTCTGGGACAATCTGCTCAATGGTTTCTGAGCCGCAGCCGCCCTAATAATCCACAATGATCCATAAACCAATCCACAAAATGAACAAAAAAATAATGCAATAATTGAGATAGTGAACACAAATGAACACAATGATCACAAAATAAGAAAATATCAACAAAATGGACAAAATTGAACAAACTGATGAATAAAATGTATGAAATTGAACAAAACAATCAAGAAAATGAACTAAAGGTCCACAAATAAAAGGAAAACATTTCCAACAATTAAGATAGTGAACAAAAAGGAGGAAAAGGTAATAAACAAATGTGATGAAAAGTTACAGAATAATGAAAGAAAATAACTAAGAGTGAAGAAAGTTAATGACAAAGTGAAGCACAATGGCGTGTGACAGCAGTGCAGTAGTCTGGCGGGGTAGTACGGCGGTGTAGTACGGTGGTGTAGTTGGGAGCACTCACGCCTCACAGCAAGGAGGTTCTGGGTTCAATCCCAGTGAAGTGGGATTTTTACCTGTGTTGTAAGACAGGTAACCAAAGCTGCCCCTTTTACTGTCAGAATGATTCCTCGTCAGTTGTCAAGTTTTTTAGATGGTTCAGGACTGATCTCTGGTCTTATTTATTTCCACTTGGCCTCTCCATACAGACAGTGAAATTGTTATGCACAGTGTTAACACTGTAATAAGTATATAGTTGGTATAGTTAGTATAGTTCATATGTTTTGACCTATAACAACAGCAAACACATTTTTCAGTGCTTCTGATGAGTGTGCCAAGTTTTGTCAGTGTGCAATGACATTTACTGTTTCAAAAATACAATCAATGCGGCTGAAAGAAAAATATTAAGTAGAGCAATTACAATAGGCTCTCACCTTAACACCTGTGTATGGGCTCGGGCCTAATGAAGGAAATTAATAAAACTGTGCAATATAACTGTCGACTGTATATATTACAACCAAAAAACACAACACAACAAAATTAGAAAAAAAAAGTGAAACAGTCAAGTAAATTGACAAAGATGATCAAAATAAGCAATAAAGCTTAACAGAATTGAATGTAAAAAATCTCCATGATGAAGGTACAATACTCATTACTTGAGTAGTTTGTTTTTTACTCTCATTCAAGCACTTATTTTTATGACTACTTCTACTTGATTCAAATGATGAAGTAACAGTACTTTGACTACTGTTTCTGTGTACTCTGCCCAAAACTGGCTAAA
>JAQQAE010018128.1:0-11277 GCA_029823295.1 Pseudamia nigra
AATTGTGAAGCGCCTAGAGATAATCGGCGATTATGATTGGCGCTATACAAATAAAGATTGATTGATTGATTGAAACATATCAACATGCTTTATCTGCAAACTGAACTATTTGAGTCAATCCTCAGTGAAAGAAAATCACATGCACGACAGACCGTCTCCTACGAGGAGCCAAAAAATATTCTGGATATATGGCTAAAGACCAAAACTCAACATGGCTGATATGTGATCATCACACAAAAATGCCTTACATACATATTATATTCTAAAACACCACTCTTAAAGCTACGATGTTGTCAATTTACAGAAATGATGGTGACAAAACAAAAAACACTACTAAGTATGGAAGCATTTTTAAAAAAATGTGACTAAAAATGCTCCATAGAACAAAACTGAAAACAGGTGCATCATCCACCTGTGTAATTAAGACTGGAGATTTGACCTCGATTAAAATGAATAATTAAAGAATCCATTAAGCATGTCATCATTTTTATCAGTCTGCTCACCTCAGCTGGCTACTGCACGCTGCAGTAAATTTCAAAAAAAAAAAATCTCTGCTGAACCAAAATAAAATATGCAATTTTTTATTCCAATGAAATTACAGCATAAAAATTACACATTCTATTTGAGTTTCAGTCCAGAGCTAATCCTTTAAAAGCATTTTTTTTTAGGTAAAGCACGAGGTCTACGCTTCCCTATTAACCACACTTTGCTCTGCACTGCAAAGAAACACAGCTCATGTATTTTAAGGTGCAGAAATTTTACAATTCAGTCATTTCTATTAGAATTTTACAGCACTTTAAAGGAGTGAGGGGAACAAGCATGATGGCTCTCAAATTGGGCAGACGGAGGATGTGGATGAGAGAGACAGATAAGAGGACACTGAAATGAAAATAGAAACGCCAAAAAAAAGAAACTAAATAAAATAGACATGTTCAGAAGTGCATGTGTTGTTTGCACAGCGTGTCAAATCGGAGGCTTCTGCCGGTGACACGGGAAATGAAAGACAGGTGTTGTGTTTAGGACAGTGAGGAACGAGATCCAAATTATTTTGGAAGCTTTTCATGCTTCATGCTTTTCGCCTGCGTACGAGTCGTAGCAGGAACCTGGGTCGCATTGTGTGTCGGTGCTGAAGCGAAGCTAAATGCCAAAAAAAAAAAAAAAAAAGGCTGTGGATTGAACATCGTGTTGCAAAGCACTGCTTCCTTTCATTACTGCAACAGTGCAGGGATTCGCCGGCGAGTCCTCAGCGCTGACAGAGAGGGTTTAATTAAAGGTGGGAAAGGCTCCAATCCGAGGAGCGTCGGGGTGTGTGTTCGTACCGATTTCACCTCAAACTCAGTCAACATGAGTAAACAGCAGCAAACACCTGTTAGAATGAAACACAACACAGTAAAAAATTAAAGGACTGACACACTTGGCAATATAAGAATTTAACATTTAAGTTTGTTCACCCAAAAGCATGTTTACCTTTAATCACAGGTCTAAACAAACAGCTTTTTTTGTCCCATTTTTTAAATATGTTAAAAAAAAACCCTCTGTTGATATTAAAAAAGCTGTAGAAAAGTCCTCTAGGTTATTCATGAGGAAGCCATCACAATCCGCTCCATGGATTATACTTTAAATTCATGATCTGATAGCGTCCGACTCTGCATTTATAAAACATGCATGATTTTACTTTGTAAGAAGAGACAATATAATATTGTGATGAGGTTATTGTCATGGCTAATCCCTTCAACAAAGGACAATTTTTATCCACAAAATACAACAAAGCCACATTACCCAAAGCCAAAGTACATTTACTGAAGGTATTTCTTACTGACACTGGTGACATTATGACATTTAGGATGTGGCATATTTTCAGAAAATACACAAATTAGTTTACAAATTTCAAATCGACTGTTACAAAGTCCTTCCAAACAAGAAGAGTAGCAAGCAGGCAAGAATAAGGATAAAACAATAAAATACAGCAACAGGAACTCTCAGGAGTAAATATTATTTATTGTCTGCACTTATTGCTTTTGCACTGCATTCCATTGGCCAAAGTTGAATCTAATCTAATCTAAAAAAGCTTGTTAAGGGTGATTTTAAGCAATGTTCATATGCTGACATGTTGACTGTACTCAGTGGTACGAGTCCTTTAAAACAAATGCAACATTTTGAATGATTTACAGTTACGTGCCCGGTGCTGCTGGATGATTAAAACGTCCGCCATCTTATAAACTGGCGTCCAAATTGAAATTCGACTCACACTATTGAGTTCTTCCAGTCAGAATACATTCATTTTGATGTTTGGAACATTAATACATTTCTGTTCATTTAAGTTCTACTTCAAAAAACCATTTTTTGCATTTGATTAGCTGGCCATCTTGAAAACTAGCGGCCTTCTTGGGTTTTTTTCAAGTGGATATTGTACTTTCCTTGAATCCTACACATCATTTGTGCCAATTTTGGCGCTTGTGTCACTGCACTAAGCAGGTTACCACGGAGACAAAAGAAGGCGAAGTGGACGCCCTTCGCACACATCCTATGCTGATGACGCCTCATTGTGAACGGTGCCCTGTTGAACCGGATCATGAACGCCACTCAACTCCCGGCATATTCAAGTGAAGCGAGAGGCACCCGAGTGTCAGGTGTGTGCGCTACGTGACATGCACGGGTGGCGCCGTCTTGTGTGGGCCAGGCAGCATTTGTGCCGGATGAGGAAGTAGCTGTTCCCTGATGAAAGTCGATTCAATAAAATTCAGGACCCAGAAGTCTCACGAGGACAGTTCATTCATTAGTAACACGTTGACTACGCAGGTCCTCGTGTACGCAACGATCACGCTGTGTTGTGAGACTTCACCTCTGATTATACCTCACTCTCCACGCGGACCGGTGACCCTGGGAAAATTAAGACGGATGAATCAAAAAAGGCAGCTTCATTGCTGCACTCGAATGGTGTCCGGTGCCGACGCCTTCAGTTGCTCAAGGACAGAGGTTTGGTTTAAACATGAGGAGGGGGGACATTTTTAGTCGGGCATCTCTGAATCCTCCCGCGATGAATTCATCGTCATGGTAAATTGTTAATGCAGTAATGTGCACCTTTTTTTGGATAGGTTTATGAAATTTATGGACAAAAATGAACAAAGTAAAGAAGAAAACAGATTAAAAAAACAAAATAGGACTAAGAATTTGTCCTAAACTGACATCAATATCTTAGACGTTAAATGAATTTGCATTTTACCCAAAAAATTTAAGATGCATGTATAAGAATGCAGATGTAGCCGTTTTGTTCATTTTGATGTACGGAGAAATGAACAGAATAGTAAATGATAATTGACAACAATGAACAAAGGCATAAAAAAAATAAAACTACTGAACAACCACAAGAAGTTAATAAATGAAACCCAAATAAGCAACAAAATTAACAGAAAATTGAACCAAAAATTCATTTTATTTAAGGAAATGAACAAATGAACAAAAAGCGAACAAAAATAAACTCAACAATGAACAAAACTGTCATTATTTGTCTAAACAAGAGTTGTGTAGAGACCCAAACATTACGTATAATCGGACTGAATACAAACCTGGTAAGACCCGCCCACCCAGAAGCCATGAGTTTAAACTGCTTTATTTGGGGACAAAGTACGTTACCAAGTTTGCAAGGAATAAAGCGTCCCGTTCCCAGTGAAATCTACAACTATGTGGCTGCATCATCTTTGTTGATTTCTATGGCTACATGCAAAGTCCAAGAGGAAAAATGCTGCCTCTGCTTTATTAACCATTCCTGGTTTTAATCAAGTCCATTAGCAGCATGTTCTTGACTTTTGTGCTAATCGTTCCATCATGCGCCACTTTAGAGGACTGTGTGTTGGTGGGTTATCGACTCACTTCTCAATAAGACACACTAAACGAATGCTCACGTTTACGTATGGAAATGCCCGGGTCCCATTCCTCTCACGTCTGGACGATGCCCCCCCGAGGACTCCAGCAAACGGAGGCAGGGGCTGAAGAGGCAGTCTGACATTTATGGGATGTAATTGAAGATGGGTATGAACCCCCATGCTCACACATCGATGGATATCCACCAGCGGAGGATCCGCTGGTCCATCAGCCTGCAGAGATACGAGGCAGAGAAGGGCTGAATGAGGTGACTGCGGCTGGGGAAGCTGTTGATAAAACTGCAGCTCAATCTGTTTTCAGACGCTGATCCACCCGGGCTAAATGTCAGGCAGCTCTGACTCTCCATCGGTCACATCACAGACGACGACTGCAGCTGGAGGTTTCAACAATCACCTCGAAATGATCCCATGAGAACTGAGACTAAAAGTAAAAAGAATATTTATATAGAAACGCAATAAAGCACAATCACAAAAGCAATATATTCTTCTATTGCAGATAAAATCAGCTGCAATTTGTCTAAATGTTAATGCATTAAGGAACTTTACTTTGAATGTAATCAACTGAAGACATTTCCCCTACAGTTGCCACAGAAAATGTCTTTCATTAAAGTAGGTGTTTATTTAAAAAAGTTAATAAAGTTGGAAATGGAAGTGATGACAAATCTACAGTATGTTGATCAAAGTCCAAACGAGAAGTTGGAAAAACACAGACTGCATGAAAGCAAGTTGTTCTTGCTTAGATAAGTTCAAAATAAAGTACTTTATTTATATATCCTTTCACATCAATGTGACCAAAGTGCTTTATGAACAATCAAACACTAAAAACACACGCAGCATAAAGGACAACTGAGTGATTAAAGCCATAAATAAGTAAAAAATGCAAATTATATTTAAAAAGAATCAAGAAATACAAGGATGAAAGTGTCACCATGGTACTAAATTATTAAAAGCCATCCTGAAAAATGACATTTTAACTTTGGATTTGAAGAGTTCCAGGTCAGAAATTACATGCAAGTCAGAGGGGAGTTTATTCCAGAGCCTGGGGGGGGGGCAAAAGAAAGAGCCTTCTCTAATTAGGCTGCTGCCCCCACAACCTTGATGAAGATAAACGAAATATGATGGACAGATGTAATAAAACAGGTGACTCCTTCCATGTACAGATGAAAACCATTAATTCTAAGATTGACAATAACAGTTCTTACTTTTAGGCGATTAAAATATTACATTTCTACAGTTATAATCCTCCAAAATGTTGCACCCTTGACCCTTAAACAGAGTTTCAGATTTGTGCAATCTAAAATGGACAGAGGACAGTAGTACATGCAACACAGGAAACAAATTTCAGAGCAGTGAATAACATTGCAATTTCTTGCAAATTATAACCAAAAAGCAAATATTCTATGTTATGATAAAGGAAGGTAGTGATTTACCTTGAAGATGAGCCAGGACTGCTCTATTATATTATTTTGACACTGATCAGCTGTCAAGTTAACACATAAATGTAGAAACAACATGAACAAAATGAAGAGTTTGTTACAGTAAATCGAGGACTCAATCACTGGAACATCTACTATTTACACTGAACAAAAATGTTAATGCAACACTTTTGTTTTTGGTCCATTTTTCATGAGCTGAACTCAAAGATTGAAAACTTTCTATTTACACAAAAAGGTCAATTTCTCTCAAATATTGTTCACAAATTTGTCTAAATCTGTGTTAGTGAGCACTTCTCCTTTGCTGAGATAATCCATCCACCTCACAGGTGTGACATCAAGATGCTGATTAGACAGCATGATTATTTCACGGGAGTGTCTTAGGCTGGACACAATAAAAGGACACTCTAAAAGGTGCAGTTTTATCCCACAACACAATGCCACAGATGTCACAAATTTTGATGGAGCGTCAAATCGACTGCAGGAATGTCCACCAGAGCTTTTGCCCGTGAATTGAATGTTAATTTCTCTACCATAAGTCGTCTCCAAAGGCGTTTCAGGGATTTTGGCAGTACATCTAACTGGCCTCACAAACGCAGCCCACATCTAACCAACACCAGCCCAGAGCCTCCACATCCAGCATCGTCACCTCCAAGATCATCGGCGACCAGCCACCTGCACAGCTGCTGCAAAAGAAGCAGAGAAGTGCTCACTAACACAGGTTTAGACAAATTTGTGAATATTTGAGAGAATTAGACCCTTTGTGTACAGAGAAAGTCTTCAATCTTTGAGTTCAGCTCATGAAAAATGATTTATACATTTATATTTTGTTTTGTGTAATTTAAGTACATAAGAGAATATGGTCTTTTTAGATATCTGCATCAATAAATGCTACATACTGTGTTTGACTATTAAAAACAATGCTTTCTTTCAGCTTAGATGGCAAGAAAATGAACAGTTTTTCAAGATATCAAAAATAAAAGTCAAGTTAGTACATACTAATGTGAGCCAGTATCAGAGTAGATATCTGGGTATTTTAATTGATGACTCACTGTTTTTTTATCCTGCACATACAGCAACTTAGAAGACAAAGTAAAATTGGGATTTTATTTCAGGATATAATCTTGCCTTTCATTTGAGGCATAGAAGAGACTTGTTGCTGCCACTTTTATGTCTGTACTTGATTATGGGGACATTATTTATATGAATGAATCATCTCAGTGCTTAAACGCCCTTGATACTGTTTATCATGGTGCTCTGAAGTTTATCACAGGCCTCAGGACTCGAACTCATCATTGTCTTTTACATGTTCGAGTTGGATGGACTGATCATTTTATACGCAGACTGAAACATTGGCATTCTTTTATTTATAGATGTATCTTATAGTAGGTCTGCTTCCATCGTATTTGCTGGAATGACCTGAATACTTACAGTCTCTGGTCCCAGGATCCGTTATCTTTAGGGGTTCCAGGAGTTAGAACAGAACTGGGAAAAAAAGCTTTGACTGTAGATGTTCTGCTCCCTCTGCCTGGAACACGCCACCGGACATTAAACTGAAGGAACTGGTTTCTTTTAATACATTCAAACTTATTTTAAACGAATGGGAAAAGGAGAAATGTTTTTCCTAACTGATTGAACTGGGTTGGCTTTGAGATGCGTTTAGGGAACACTGTTCTTCTTTTAGTACCCTTCTAGTGTGGATGTGTGGCTGTGATTTTAATTTGTGGGACTTCTGCTGCCGTCTCGGCCAGGACACTCTTGAGAAAGAGATTTTTAATCTCAATGAACTTTTTCCTAGTTAAATAAAGGTTATAAATAAAACTTTGGATTCAGTTGTTCTCCCAACTCAGATGGTGAGCTTGTTCAGTGTGAACCAAGTGAGAACACGTGAAATCAAGAGATGAAATATTTTACACTTGCCTCGTCCAGGGTCTGTCAGCGAAAAAGCCTGTTGACCACATGCACGTCGGCTGAGTTTCCAGGTCAAACAGTGACTGACTTGTGTGGATGCGGTGCACCGGTGGGTGGCTGACTGCCTGAGGCTGCAGATCAAGTCTTTGAATCGGGAGAGCAGAGCCGCTCGGTACAAATGATCGGATAAAAACATGTAGTGGAGAAAGGAAACGCTCAACCCAAACCTTATCACTCTAGTGTAAAACAGACAGGAAATCATACCAAACTACTTTATTTTCATCATTCTTGTGTCATAAATGTGCTCATTTAAAATCAGTACAAACACACTATAGAGACATTGTATGTGTCGCTTGAATCAAACCAGCATTAATCCAATCAACAACAAGAAACAGGCTGTGATTTGTAACAACTTCTTTTCCTCAACATTGGCAGTGTATCATGACCCGTGTTGCGGAGGCGTCCTCGAGGTAAAGAATCCAGAGTTTCAGCAGCTCACCATCCGAACGCAGGGTGTCTGGGCATCATCCATGGAGGAACACGGGGGTATGGATGAGTCCTGAAGTTTGGCCTCCTTCTCATACAGCGTCTACCCGGACGGGCATGAAAACCAAATCCTGTCCAGGAAAGACAACATCACACAGGTACCTTGTCAGATGCAGCCGCAGTACGTCTCTATAAGAAGCTGCATCCATTGGCCCCTGTTATGTATTTGACAGAAATATTCATGTGATGGTTTGATTTTTGTTAAGGACAGTGTGACCTTTCATTTACTTACAATCGGTTGTTGAGAGGACTGCGTGAACAGACGATGTGAAGGTTGTGGACACTTCTTGAACCTCATCTTATTATTTGATTGTTCATTTTCTTTTTAGATAAAATGGAGGCCAAATTATCCAAGTTTTAACAAAATGAGTCGGCAGCAAATGCCTTAACCATTCATTTACTGTAGACCAAACCCAGTGTCCTACTATTAAAGAGCCCAAGCATGACATTAAATTCCACATGTAACATCTCAATTATTACACAGTGTATTAAAATGGGTGTAAAATGTTGATCAGTGTTTCATCTACAACCCCAAGAAAATCAGCTTACTGCCAAAGAGGAACAAAAGTAGTCAATATTCAAATTAAAAATAAATACTCGAAGGGATTCCAAAAGTACTTTATCATTCTATACACATAACTGACAAATGAAATCAATTGGCAAAACCTAGTAAACATGAATGAGTTTGTGGAAAGAAGGGGAAAGAAATCAAATCTGTCTCATATTTTTTTATGGGAGACTCTGATTGTAGAATGTCTTAGTGGCTAAAGGCAAGTTGTTCAAAAAAGACTGACAAAACCCAAAAAATAGGAAAAAAAATACTGCCATGTATCTGGCTGATATGCTTCACAGCTGGCTCAAATAAGCTATGTTCTGATTAAATGCTTTGCGGTTTAAAAGTGCACGTCTTATCAGATTGTTCAGGTCCTTGTAAACAGCTGGACACTTCCTGGCTGAAGAAATGTTGTCAACGGACCAGCAGCCAGTGACAGTCCATCTGAAGCACATAAGATAAGACGTCAACTTCTGGCTCCAGACGGAATGACGGGCACCACCGATGGCGACCAGTTTCAAAACTGAAACAATGATAAGAGACCACAACGTTGGATAAGGTGAACTCCCGGGGGCGTTCGCTGGACACTCAAGAGCCTAACGCCAAATTGTTCTCCATCAGAAACTTTTAAAGACATACAGTCGTACCTCGGACAAAGAGCTCTTCTGACAACGAGAAATTCAGATACTGAGGAAAAAAACTGCAAAAAATTTACCTCTGACAACGAGGTTTTAACCGGAAAACAAGTAATCACTTCTGGGTCTCGGCGAAGCTAACAGCCGTTAGCCTGTAGTCACTTCCAGGTCTCGGATGTGAAAGACCCGGAAGCTAACAGCTGTTAGCCAAGCTAACAGAGGCTAGCGGCTAATGGCTGCTAGCTTGTGTTCTGGAGAGGCTACTGCTGCTTTGGATCAAAGAGAAGGAAATCGCTGGTGATACTGTACCATCATTGAAGCCATCGGCCCATGGCATGGCCCACTCGCGGCCTGCCGCCGGCCCGAGACCCGCTCGCGGCTCGCGGCCCGCCGCCGGCCCAAGACCCGCTCGTGGCCCGTGGCTCGCTGCCGCCGGAGACCCGCTCGTAATAATAAATAAATGTGCAGGTATGGGTGTGTAATACATACTTTATATGGGAGTTTGTCGTGGGTCCAGAATGGATTAATTGGTTTTACATGTATTCCTATGGAAAATGTCTCGTCGGATAACGAGAAATTTGGATTCCGAGTGGAATGGATTGAACTCGTCCAAGGTACCACTGTACTTTTAAATAGTCTGTATACATATATTTTTGTCTGGCATGCCAGGATTACCCATTACTGAAAAATGTGAAAATTCAGGCAGAAGATGGGTTTGGGTTTGACGTACAACAAAGTCTCCACATGAATATTCAATATGTCGAACCAAAATAATTATCAATGCATCATAGTTGCCTAATTACTGGGCCTCCATGGGGGAAAATGTCCAAACCCCAAAATACAATGACAGTCCAATAAATAACAATATCATTCCTTCTCAGATCTAAGCTCACTTCTTTTGTTTGACATGAAGTTTTAACAAGTTAAAACTGGACATTTGCCCTGTTATAACTTCAGTTCACATACTTAGACCATGACAGAATGGTGGTTTGTGCTGTGCTTGAATAAAAAGGTCAGTTCTTTTGGATGTTAATATTGTAACTGCTCATTTTTATTTCACTAAAACCAGTCTGTTTTTGTCTGCAAATATAACTGACTTACTGTTTCTAAATTAAATTAGCATGATTTGAAATGCTCTTAAAAATCTGGCACTCTTTAAACACCAAACAACATTTTCATAAGAGGGAAAATAATTACGACCTCAAGTGTATAATAACCCAACAGCACATCCTACTTAATGACATTACACCCTGACTGGTCTTTTTTACATTTTATTATTATTCAAAATCAAGTTCAGACTTTATGGAAAATGCCAATTAAAAAATAAAGTTTTTAAATTTTATGCCGACTTGTATTTCATTGTACACAGTATGAACACACAATCTTCATGACTCTGCTGTGGAGCACAGCCCTACGACAGATCCAACGCCCCCCCTCAGTAAGTCTCCTCATCCACTACTCAGCCTGACACTGTGCCAAAGAGCTAGCGTAGACAGAGACGGGCTTCAAATGAAAACCAGCTTCTGAAAGTTATAAATCAGCAATATCACAAAAAGTAATATTCCTTTTCCATCTTTAATGTTACCGGTTGAATGATAAAAACATATCAACCTTGTCTTTCCCAAAGGTGAGGTGAGAGTAATTTCTTCACCCTGTGCAGTCGAGAACAAATGTCCATTAGTCTTCTTTACTCTGACTTTAAAGCTCTGTTCAGTCTGCATACACTGTATGAGACTACAGGAAGTTTGAAGTGTGAGCTGCATGCTGAATGTATGATTTGGTTCTAAACAAAGGTGAGCTGTAGTTTTTTGCCTTTTGATTCCAAATGCATAAAGAAAACAGCAGAATAAAGAACAAAGTCCAACTGTACAGGCAGTTGGGGGCCTGCATGCCTCTGCTGCTCAGTTTCAGAATGAAACTGAAAGGTGATTCATAAAGTAAAGCAACTCAGTGAGCTGTGTTTTACAATGCACTGTAGCAAAGGTAGTGCTGTGTGTATTCAGAACTTCAATCCCAGGAGTCAGTGCTGCTGTCTGCAAATGCTGCATATTAATGTTCATTACTGACTACTGTTTTACACCGTGCATTCATTAATCTTTCAGTTTACATGTCAGAAAAGAAATATCTCGTATCAGAGCAATAGAAAAGATATAATCTTATAATATACAACATATAATATACAGTGGGGCCAATAAGTATTGGGCAACGTAAAAATGTGCAAGTTCACCCATTTAAAAAGATAAAGGTTTGTAATTTTCATCATAGGTTCACATCAAGCTTGAGAGACAGAATGTAAAAAAAAAATCCAGGAAATCACA
>JAQQAE010018129.1:0-11277 GCA_029823295.1 Pseudamia nigra
TTCACCTGGGTCAGAGTTAATCTTTTTAAGGATGGGTTTAATCATAGCGGTTTTAAAAGCCTGTGGCACATAGCCTAATGGCAGAGACTGATTTATCAGATTCAGTATAGCACTGTCAATCAAAGGAAAGACATCCTTAAATACAACAAATGGGTGTTGTTGATATTTGACTTTGAACGGTATAGTTTTAACTTGTACTAGATCAGGGGTGGGCAAATCCAGGCCTCCAGGGCCGGTTTCTTGCAGGTTTTCCAACTGTCTCTGCCCCTCCCACTGTATGTTCCAGCTTCTGACTGACTGAACACACCTGATTCAGGTAATCAACAGTGGGTAGTGCGGGGACAGTTGGAAAACATGGAGGACACCGGCCCTCGAGGCCTGGATTAGCCCACCCCTGTTGTAGCTTTAGAGATGAGTTTTGTTACTGACATGGTTTTTTGAAGTGTTCCTGAGCCCACGGGCTAATATCCTTTGCACAGTGATGTGGGTTTTTAATGCAGTGCAGCCTGAGGAGTCAAAGGTTATGGACATTCAATGTTGTTTTTCATCCTTGCCGCTTACTTACAGAAATTTCTATAGATTCTCAGAATATTATGATTATATTATGGACTGTAGATGATGAAATCCATAAATTCCGTATAATTATACATTGAAAAACATTCTTAAACGGTTTGTTCACACAGTTGTTCACAAAGTGGTGAACCTCACCCATCTTCGCTTGTGAATAACTGAGCCTGTCGGAGATGCTCCTTAATCATGACACTCACCTGTTTCCTATCAACCTGTTCACCTGTGGAATATGCCAAACAGGTGTTTTTTGAGCATTCCTCAACTTCGCCAGTTTTTTGTTGACCCTGTCCCAGCTCTTCTGGAATGCGTTGCAGTGAATGAGTGAATATTTGTAAAAAAAAAAAACATAGTGAAGTTTATCCGTTTGAACATTAAATGTCTTGTCTTTGTAGTGTTTTCAAATGAATATAGGTTGAAAAGGATTTGCAAATTATTGTGTTCTGTTTTTTTTTTTCACATTTCATATGATGTTCTGACTTTTATGGAAATAGGGTTTGTAAAAGTACTGCTACTTTATAATTCTAAAGACTCAAGTGGATGTTGAAGTACTCATAAACATCAGGACTCGGGTAAAAATGAAAGAGTATGTCATCAAAATCTTCCTCAATTACTTTCATCCCTTTGGCTCATTTTGTTGCAAAAAATAAGCAAGGATAACAAAATGAACAAAAAAATGCACAAAATAATCAGGACAGTGAACAAAAATGAAAAAAAATCAAGAAAATAAATAAGAAGTAAGATGATCAACAAAATGAGCTAAATAATGAGCAAAACTAACAGAAAAGGGAACAACATCAGAACACTGAAGAAAAGTGAAAATAAATCATAATGAAAATTCACAAAAATGAACAAAATGAATCAAAATCTGGACAAAATGGCAAACAAGCAGGCGACCCAGTAAAAAGCCTGCACTGGATGTTGATGCTACATTTGTGAAGGATGTCCCTGAGACATTTTCCTGCTGCGTTCTGCTTTTCAAGTCCCTCATGACTTTTGTTTTTAGTTTTCACACTTTACTTGGCTTTATTCCCAAAGTGCATTGCATTCTCCCCGTGCGTCCGTGGTTTATAAGGTCCGTCCTTTTGCTTCCCGCAATCTCCTCCTCTCTGGTAGAGGAAGGAACGGTGGAGGAGCTATGTAGGTCAAGTGCAGCTTCTTGTACAGCATCACTCCTGCATTTGCATAAAATCGACTCAGGCTTTCTCTTGCATTGACCCCCCTCCACTGTTGTGATTAGACCAGCTTCTCTCTTGACGTTGCAGTAGAAGAAGTGGAAAGTAACGTTTCCAGCACTGCTGCTCTTTGTCGTGGAAAGATGCAGCTGGAAATAAGACACGCGAGGGGGTGGAGTGGTTTGTTTTTGAAGTCTCTGCTCTTTGCGACCGGTTATTATGGGAAAAAGCAGAAGGGCTCGAGTGTTTTACAGAGAGGAAGAGATTTCATGGTGCACAGTGGCTTTTTCCAGCCAGAGGATTTGTTTTTAAACTGCTGTGTGTAATGTACTGATGCACAACGCAGTGTGTTCAGTGAAAGTGATGAATGTAATTACTACCCAGTCTGTGGAGTTGCTCCTTTGTCTTCTGTTTACAGTGCCGATGCAGTCTATTTATTCAGAATTAGTGGCAGTATGGCCAAAGATATAGCTGCAATTAACATTTTTATATTGGCTAATATTGATAATGGTCATGGAAGATGTCAGTTAATCATTTTGTTTGAGTCTAAAGGTTGATTTTTGGTCATGAGTGATGGTTAAGAACAATATGATGTAAAAGCTGAAACAAAATGAAACGATACAGGGTTATTCCATGCCATTTCAACAGATTTTCAGGGTCTCTCATGCACTTCGGTCTCAAAAAATTCAGGAAATGTTCCCAGTTATGCCTTATTTATCCAACAGGTGAAATATAAAATCTTGGTGTGTTCGGATAAAAAAAATTTGAGATTTGGCCAATTAACTGAGAGGGGTATGTGTCAGTTTTTGTGGGTCTTAATTTTTTGTCTAAATTCAAATGTCAGTGTCTCAAGAACTCCATCCATCCATCCATCCATCATCTTCCGCTTATCCTGGTCTGGGTTGTGGGGGCAGCAGCCTAAGCAGAGAAGCCTAGACTCTCCCCAGCCACGTCCTCCAGCTCCTCTGGGGGGACCCCAGGCATTGCCAGGCCTGCCAAGAGACACAGTCCCTCCAGCATGTCCTGGGTCTTCCTCAGGGCCTCCTCCCAGTTGGAGCTAGTCTTGGTACCCAGGCCCCTGCTGTTGGCTGCCACCCAAACCACACAGCACCAGACCCTTATGACCCTTCCTGCAGGTGATGGGCCTACAGGAAGGCAGAGTCCTAAGGGTCTTCTGAATCGCTCTTAGTCTGGCTTGTCACCAAGGACCAATTTGCCCTGGGAGACCCTACCAGGGGCGAATAGCCCCTGACAACATGGCTCCTAGGATCACTCAGGCACGCAGACCCCTCCACTACTATAAGGTGGCGATTCAAGAACTACATGGCTTTGGGGAACTGAAATTTTAGATCATGATAAACCTTTACCCGTTGTTTGAGAATATACCAAAAGATTTGTTACCTACCAAAACTGGAAGGCATCCAACCCTTCAGAAATGGCAAAAAGAACATCCAGGTCAACCATGTTTAGTCCTTCTGAAACCATATTTGTATATGCAGCAGGCTTTTAGCCTTTGTACTGAGATGCCTAGATGGGCTGAACACAACACTTAATATTCGACACATCTATGCAGTGGGTTTTGGAAAACATTCTCCTCAAACCCCCAAAAATTGTTTCGGGTCAGACTTTAATTCAACCATAACTTCATGTGGGAAAACTCTTCTTTCATGGGATATAAAACTATTTTTTTGCACTCCATATAGTCTTTTGAGGCTTCGACCTTGTGAATTGTGAAGCACCTATAGATAATCCTGAATTATGCTTGGCACTGTACAAATACATTTGAATTTAATTTAACTGAAGAGGATCAGTAAAAGATAAGGCAAGAATCCTGAGGGAGCGTCTTTATTTCTGTCATGACTCAAAGATTTCATTTATGATGTCAAATATAAACTGAGCTCAACATGTTGAACATTTGCTAAATATATCCAGTCCAAACCGTATTAGTAAAATGTTGAAAATCTTACTACCATGATTAAGTGCCATTTTGCTTCTCTTTGTCTGTAAATGTTTCATTCACAGCAAAAAAAAAAAAAAAAACCTTGGTCTGTTTCAACCCACCAAGGATGGCCTTTATTTTGAAAAGCCTCATTTTCTTCCAAAGTGAGGGGGTGGGGTGAAAGGTTTCAGGAAGGAGAGATGGGGAATGTCTGCCGAGTGGTAAATAATTAAACACAATGGACTTTCACACCTGTAGCCCAGGCGCACAATGTAAACGTAGGAGTGTGCCCTTTCATTGGCCTTCCTGTGTTACCCAGGGCTTTTCAGCATTTAGCTCCAGGTATTTTTAACCTGCTGCATGTGTGACATTTAACCACAAGGAGAAAAAAACACTGGAGGAAGGAAACCTCCTTCATGTTCAGGCAGGAGGGGGGAGGGGACACGACAGTTGTCATGTACAGAGTCATTATTAGAGCACATATTTAGCATTTTTAAAACTCAGTGTGTATGTTTTATTCAGTTCATTCAAACCGGCTTAAAATGTTCTTCTTTGGCTCAGTTACATCTTTGTCTTAAGTCTCCACTCTGAATTACTTTAATGTGTATTTTGAAGTTTTGTTTATGGAAAAAATTCAAGTCTGCTTTCTGAATTGCATGTCAAAGCAGTTACTGAAGTTATTGATGAGCTGTTTGCAGCCTTTATCTAGAAATTCCAATAACACATTAAAACAGGACTGGTACTTAAAGCTTGGACCAATTTCTCAAGGATGTTGATGATATTTTTGTCTCATCTGCAAACTATAGGCCACTCATACGACTTTCAGACCAACAACCAGGGTCAGACCAGGGTTAACTGACTGTCTTTTGTCAATTCATACCAAGTCCGTCAACCCTGGTGCATCCCAGGTCATGATAACTCAGACAGGACCCGGGTCGATGCAAACTAATGAACTTAGGGGCTAAAGACGGGTAGGCAGACAACATGTCATCTACACGTGCGGACAACAACGCATCAATACGTCATATATGTTTCTTCTCTGACCTGTCCAGCAGAGCTGGAGGACGGCTGCACAGGATTGGTGGGCGTCTGGTCAACTGCCTAGTTATAACATCCTTTCCGTGTATGCTGAGAAGCTTCCAGATCCATGACAGATATTCATACTTTTTGATCAGAGTTCACCACTGATGTATTTGAATCAGGCCTGTTGACACCTTTTGTTTGCAAGCTGCAATTACATTACTGCGTTAGACTATATATATTAGTGACAAAATGACCTCGACGTCACCAGTTAGTTTCTGAAGGGCCGTTTTGAGGCCGATCGGTTGCCACTTCATGGGTGACATTTTGGTTGATTGTATCTCATGTAAAACTATGCTCTGCTGAATAAATGGAAGATATAAAGGTCCCACCTCACTAGCGAGTTGAGTTACCATAGCGACATGTCAATCAAACCCCAGCACAGCAGTGATTTGTCGGATTATTTGCCGAAATATCTTTAATAATAGAGCAAAAAGTTAAAGGTGGACCTCCAGATTATTTATTAAAGGGTCCAAATAAAACATTGAACACCACGATGATTTGTGACAAAAATGTATTCACTTCGTATTTTGAGAGAGAAGTTCTCTGTAGGAGTCAACAGCTGCATTACGCAGGGTTTGCCAACCTGGGTTTCCCCCTTTCCTACACAAAATCAACCTAGGTCCGACTGAGGTTTGAAGCTGGGTCTGAAAGGTGTATCGGAGAGTGCATCCCTCCACCAGGACTGTTTATCCACCCAGAACCCTCTTTATAATGTACAGGAATTTTTACCATTCACCATTGAGGTTATGTTTTTATGCTGGTTTGTTATTTGTTTCCAGTTTGAACATGTACACAAACGTCTACTGAATGTCATACTGTATTAGACAAAAGAACCAACAGTGTCTGCATCTTTGTCGACCCAAGTTCTACTTCAGGTTTTTATGTAAAAACAGAAAAAGTGCTGCGTTTTATGACTAGTGATGTAAAGTGTTTTTCTGTTTGTCAGTAGTGGTCAGATTTGTCACTGCAGAGAAACTTGCAGTTAATGAACAGCAGCATCTTAAACCTTATGTCATGAGTTTACCTGAGGGAGTCGTCAGACACAGACAGGCGACCTTTAAAATTACCCTTACAAAATAGTTTGTATTGTCTCACTGGAGGTGTAAATTTCATTTTAACACAGCTGTCATTCCATCTGCGACTGCTGTTTCTTTTCCTTTAGAAAACATTACTTTGACTTTCAACTATTACAAACTGTAGCGCTGGGAAATACAATGGTAAGTGTGCATTTTTCTTTTGTCTTAAAGGTACCTATATTTTCAGTTAAATCACTAACACTGATTTTAGTTTTTTTCATTTTGTTGATTTCGAGCTCAGATTGCACTATACTTTTTAATAAAAAGCAAAATAAGTGCTATGTATGTGTAAATCACAAAACCAAAGACTACAACTATGTTCCCGATACAGCTCTTTTTTATAATTTTTTTTTACAGAACGTACTTCATACCCGTTACTTTCTTTTTGCATGTTTTATGCCACTCTGATATTTTTCTTTTTTTTTTCTTCTTGCAACTGTTGAAGTGTTTTTGTGTCTTTAGTTTGAAAGCATTAATAAGGATCTATTCTTTCGTTCTTTTTTTATTCTTGATTTTTTTTAAAATTTTTTACTCAGTTTTAGTAATGTTTGATCTTTGGTAAAGCTCTACGGTCACCTAGTGGTTGTTATAAAGGCCTATATAAATTAGTCTGGCAGCTCCCTGAGGTGTTCCTTTGGGTTGAGCTGTGGTGACGGTGACGGCCACAGGATATGACTGTCGGCATTGAACTATTCAGTGAATCATCGTGTCCTGTGCAGCACCGCATTCCTTTCACTCTTCTGCAATTTTAACAAATCTGATGTGTACACATGCACAACTAGAAAGCATTCTCAGAGCACAGACCTCCGCTAAGGCAGCGTTCCCAGGCTAGTTGAGAGACATAATCCCTCCAGCATGTCCTGGGTCTGCCCCAGGGCCTCCTCCCATTTAGAGCTAGTTTTTAGCAACCGGGGATTGGACCACCCAAGCCTCCGCTTTTGACTGCTACCCAAACCACACAGCAGCAGATTCTTACGACCCTTCCTGCAGGTGATGGGCCCACAGGGAGGCATAGTCATAAGCGCCTTCTGAATCACTCTTAGTCGGACCTGTCACCTAGGACTAATTTGCCTTGGGAGACCCTACCAGGGGCGAATTGCCCCCAACAACATAGCTCCTAGAATCACTCAGGCACACAAACCCCTCCGCCACGATATGGTGGTGTTTTAAGGAGGGGCATACATTTATTGGACCCTCATTATTGGATTCTTTGACCGTGAAAACCTATCATTAGCATTTGGAATCACATACATATTAAGAGCCGATTATCAGCCGGGCCAACTATTGGCACCGATATTTGGAATTTTGACGTATATCGGTACTGGTGTTTTAAATCTGACTGGCTGATATCAAGAAATCAATTAAAAACTGGGTTATGTCAGCTCAACTGCCCCTCTGCCTCTCTCCTGCCACTTATGTCTCCAGCATTGTTCCACCCACAGCGCCATCTGATTGGTTAAACAAACCACAGTACGTATAAGCCGTGTGTGTGTCCTCACACACATACACGGCAGAGAGGTAATGTTTTCTCGTGTGGAGAACTTGAGCTCTGGAGAGCAAGCATGTGTGTCGAAGGTAAAGGCAGAAAACTCCCCCAGAATTGTAATAAACATTCCAGTGCTCTGTCTCACAACTACCACTAATGTTACAGTGTGTAGCAGAATAGAGCGGAGTAAACATTAGCTGCCTCTAACGCACCTCCCGACATGTCTGTGAAGTCCTTGAAAGAAGGTGCTGATAATATCGACAGTCAAACAGTCTGTGATAGTAAAAGCATGTGTGTGTGTGTGATTGAGAGAGAGCACGTAAAAAACTCAATTCACTTGTTTTATTGTAGTGAAACACGTTAAGGTGGAGACTGATTAGTTTTTACCATAACATTATCTCACTGGTCTGGCTGTAAACGCTTAGCAGACTATTTATTAACAATGGGGAGAATGTATGTAATGTAGAGAATAGTGTGTGTTTGTATGAAGGTCACATGACAAACTCTACAGCTCATGACTACTGCAATAACTTGTGAGTCTAGGATCCATGCACTTCTGGAGCTATTTATTTTCTGTTTGTTTGGTTAAATAAACATGCTTTAGGCATTTAAACGAAGTTAAGTGTTTGTATTATTCAATATTTTTACACCAATTTTTATACTTTTACTGCAAATGAATATCGGCTCCAAATATCGGTTATCAGCCTCCTTAACTACTAATAATCGGTATCGTTATCAGTGTTATTTGCGGCATTACAAATACAAATGTTGAATTTGGTCCTGTCTCACACTGGCGAAGAATCCTTTAAAAATCTTCTGGATCCAGAAAATGGCACAGATCATTACCACAATCTAATCCATTGGCCCTTGTGTCATTTCTGACCAACTCAAAAATTTCATCCAAATCAGTTCATAACTTTTTGAGTTATGTTGTGAACAAACAGATAAACTAACAGCGACAAAAATATAACCCTCCACTGGATTGTAAATAAAAATACAAGACAATAAATGCATAGTATAAACACATAAAATCAGCTGTAAATGGCAAAAAATAGGCAAAAATACATATTTAATGTCCAGTCCCTTGGGGAAAAGTATCATGTGCTGAATGAAACTGGTTTAAGTATCTAAATCTGCAAAGGGAGGAAAGACTTAATACTGACACTGGTTGTTTATGTGTATTCTGGTTCTATTCTGAGACATGCATATTTTTCTTCATTATAATCTGATAAAACAAAAAAAAACAACAAAACCAAGGTATCTAAAGCATGCTTCCCAGTAACGGTTATTATTGATTCATTGGCCAGCTCTACATGTGTGTGAGCGTGTATTTGTATGTGTGTGTGTGTGCGCCTCCTTATCCTAGAATCCTAATGACGGGATAGAATGGCTGTGGCTGGTGTTGCCGTGGCGACAGGCGCCATGGATATGTGTCAGAGGGAAAGAGGAGAGAGGTGGAGGTGGAGACAGACGAGTGCAGACAAACACAGCAGAGAGGAAGTCATGCTCACAGGAAAACTCATGATCACAACGGACGGAGATTGGGCCTACCTGCTAATAAACACCATTTACATACAGCTCATGTCAGACGGCTCCGAAACACAGCCTCCACTGACGCAGTGCATTTGAATAACATTTACATCCTGTCCAAAAAAAAGCAGATTCCCACCTGTGTTTTGCATTTTTCATCCAGGAGACAGAGATGGAGATATGTGTGTGTGTGTTTTTTATCTGTCAAAAGATTCAACCTTCAAATGATAAATTCATTAAAAAAAACGATCAAGGAAAGAGAGAGACTCAGACACCTGCCTGCCTCAGTCGCTTCGACCCTCTGGAAAAGCCACATCTGATAACGCTCTCTGCTTTTAGTGTCTTCATGCACTTTAAAGACACACACACACACACAGTCTGAATTAAACATGACGATGATAGCGGGGCTTTGCTGGCTGAATTCTAATTACACCGACTTTGCAGGGTTGCACATGTGCCTCAGGCTGTGTGTGTGTGTGTGTGTGTGTGCGCTCTTGTATCTTTGTGAGAACCTCTTTAAGTTTTTAACCTACAAAGAGAATGCGTTATGGACGGTCGTCACCTTCAGATGTATCTTTAAAGGCCCGTTTGAATGTTCAGACTGTTAGTTTCAGAGTTCACATCAGGTCTGGTTGTTTTTCTACGGTATCCTCCAGGGGTGTTCAAACTTTTTCAACGAGGGCCAGATTTGATGAGGTGAAAATGCGTGAGGGCCAAGCATTCTGCCTCACATTGTTTGAGCCATTAAAAATAAAGTGCACATGGACTATTTTCTGGAAATTTGATTGAAAATGGCATAGTTTTCATTTCTTCACATCAAACACAAATCTAAACATGTCTTACCAAAACCACTCTTTCACATCCGAAGGCCGTATAACAGGAAGAAAAAGCTGTCTGAGAAAAACAAACATTTCCAGGAAGCTAAATTAAATAATTTTAAACATTAAGAATTTGTTTGTAATTAAATGATGTGTTCAAAGCTTATCATCAGGAACATAATACCAACAGTTATCTTATTCAGAAGTTCAAAACAAAGTTCCCTAAATCAAAGTGCATATTTTTATAGTTGAGTTTTCATTGAATGTTTTTTATTCAATTTTATGAGATTCATTAACCTTATATGACAGAACAATTAGCTTGCCTACACCAGTGTGAAGGGTGAGTCTGAGATTTGGACTGTAGTACATGGATCAGGTCTGGTTTAAAAGCAGTGGTTGTGATGCGCAAAATGTCACGCTGGTGAGAGTCACTTAGTCTTGTAGTCACACGATTCTTGTTCAGGTTCATAACAGAGAATGTCTTCTCACACAAATATGTGGAGACAAACAAACTCAGCATTTTCTTAGCAAATGTTCGTATTTTTTAAAGCCTGCCTTTATGCAGCTGCCGGTAAAAGTTGACGAGAGAGGCCCGTTGGTGTCGACTGCACGGCTTGCTATTACGCTGCAACTCGTGATCTCCAGCTGCAGCAGATCCGGAGCATCATCAGGATCGGCGAAGAATGGAGAGGAGAAAAGCACAATCTCTTTTTCAATGGCTGCAAAATCCTGAAAGTGATGTTTAAACTCATCATCCGTCCTCATTTGTGCAGGAACATTGTCCTGTGGAAAACGCATCATTATTTTCTGCAGTGCATGGAAATGTGTGGTATTGGGCAGTGTTTGTGACAAATGCCTTTTGAAAAGTTACAGCTTGGTACCAAAGGCTTTGATATGTGAATACAGTTGATTCACTGAGGATTTTGCCCCTGTAGATTCGTGGTCAGTGCATTAAGATTCTTTATTGTGTCAACTAAAAATCCCAAATCAGCCAGCCAAACAGGATCACATAATTCTGGGATCGGTTGACGTTTTGATGTCAAGAATTGTCCAGTTTCCTCCCTGAGAGAGGAGAAGTGCTGCAGTGCAGACCCCCCTGATTTAGCCATCTCACATTTTTGTAATATTCAACATCTCTGTATTCAGCCTGGATGTCCAGTAGAAACTGTTGAAACTCACAGTGATGCAGGGCTTTGGAGCAAATAACATTAATCGTCTTTATCGTCAGTTTCATAACGTGTTCTTATTTGAGATGTTTAGCGCAGAGAACTTGTTGGTGAATAATACAATGGAGTTTTATAACTTTACCTCCTTCACTGATTTTGTCACAGATTAGGGTTGTTAATCCACTTCGTTCACCAGTCATGGCAGGTCCGCCATCCGTAATGAGACTTTGTTCCGTGGTAGTTTCATGTCATCCACGGCTGAAGAAACACAAAAAAATAAATTGGTTCCTCTTGTGCAGTCCTTGAGGCTCTGGACGTCAAGTAGCTCCTCAGTCACGTCCACTTCTTCTTTTCCTTTCGGCTGTTCGCTTCAGGGGTCGCCACAGCGAATCATCTGCCTCCATCTCACCCTATCCTCTGCATCTTCTTCTCTCACA
>JAQQAE010018131.1:0-11276 GCA_029823295.1 Pseudamia nigra
AACTCAGCAGAAGTACATTTTTGGATCACAAATGTGAATAAGAGTAAAAAGAATCCCACAAAACAACCACCCTCAGAAGTACATATATTTGAAAAAACTACCCAAGTACATGTAAAGGAGTAAATGTATTTGAGTACTACCCACCTCTTAGTTTGACCTACATGATGCTAAGTTCAAACATGCTGTAGCCTTTAGCCTTGACCTGATGTAAATAGTGCCACAAATGTATTGATAATATTACAACATTTGTGGTGGCATATATTCATTTTCTTTTTATTAAAATTAGCAGCATATACCTACACTAAATTTCATAAACTCCTAATTTTGCTTCTAATACTGCATTGTTTTCACTAGTGGTTGAGGTATTTCCCAAGTCTTTGCAGCAAAATTAGATATAGATTAATAATCCTTGATGTTGAATAGAAGAGTAACGTGCCCACTATCTGCTTGTTTCCTAGATTCTACCTTGTGCTGTCAATAGCTCATCCTGTAAATGACAAGTTGGTAACAGACAAATGATACCTCTATGATGGTAGTAAGGCAGACAACAAGATACAGTGGTGTGAAAAAGTTTAGGTACAACTAACAATCATTTTCATTTACAAATCAGAAGGTGTTTGGATCAGCAATTTCATTTTTGGTTTATCAAATAACTGATGGACACAGGAATATGTCAGCAGTGAAATGAGATTTATTGGATGAACAGAAAATGTGCAATACGCATTAAAAAATTGGATGCATAAGTTTGGGAACCCCGACAGAAAAATCACATCAATATTTAGTACGGCCTCCTTTTGCAAAAATAACAGCTTCTAGGCTCTTCCTGTAGCCTCTAACGAGTGTCTGGGTTGTGAGATGTCTGCATTTGGAGTTTTGTCTCCTTGGATCAACATGCGAGTGTGAAGGTTAAAGTCATATCTTACAACCCCGATATTCCCCGATATAGCGAGTTCAATATTATTTATCGGTGAACTGGAGGAAATGCAGGTCAAGGCGACAGGAGGAAGACACAGACAAAAGGTAAGGAAAACCTACTAAACTCAAGTAAATGTAAAACGCTGGAACGAACAGTTTCACGTCCACGTTTCCACGCGGTGGGTGAGTAGCGCGCGCCCCCATCGGGACCTATTTTACGCGTAACACGAGTTTTTGCTCACGTGACAAGACAAAATTTCGCCCAACTTCTTACTCATGTCATGAAAAATTTGTATGATGCACTCGTATGATGGGAACCACTATACTAACAAAAGAAATCACACTATTATCATGTAGTGGTACAACTAGTATATCTATATAAAATAATAAACTGTGATATAAACATTTAAAGTTCAAGTATGTTTTTGCGGCTCCAGGCAAATTATATTTAGTGGGAGAGGCGCTAAAATGGCTCTTTTGCTCGCAAAGGCTAAAGGAAGCACCTAGAGGCTGTTATTTTTGCCAAAGGCTTTATTAAATATTGATGTGATTTTTCTGTTGGGGTGCCCAAATTTATGCACCGGTCTAATTTTGTTTTGATGCATGTTGCAAATTTTCTGTTCATCCAATGAACCTCATTTCACTGCTGAAATTTTTACTGTACCCATCAGTTATGTGATGGATCGAAATGAAATTGCTGATCCAAACACCTTCTGATTTATAAATGAAAATAATAGAAATTGTCAGGGGTGCCTAAACTTTTTCACACCACTGTACAACTAGAGTTTCATTGACATCAGACATCCTTTGAGTAGTTTGAATTATGTTGATCTCTATGCAAAATGAACATGAAGTCTAGTGTCTAGGGACTTTCTACAAAGTGCTGCACTGAACAGAGATGCCACAAATAATATAACTCAGTGACTTTAACAACGTGCAACCTGTAATAATTTGTGTCTGTTTGTATGAACATGTAAAAATATTTATTATATGATGTCTTCTTCAATGTAGTGTCATGCTTGAATGGTTGCCTGTCTTCAATTACTGAAATAATGCTCAGTACCCCAAAATCCAGTAACACCTTTCAAGTAAGGTGCAGTTCAACTCACTGCTGCTGCTGTTTGTCAGTTACACACAGTGACCACTGGCTATAAAAACCCTAGTGACAAAAAGCATTAACCAAAACTTGTCATCATGCCATAAGTGCAAACCAGAATGAACAGGTTATTGTTATGCTGCTGGCTCGAAGTACACTGATGGCCGCAGCAAAACACTTTGCCACCTACAGCACAAAAGCACTGATGTCTTGGACCTCATTTACCTGACATGAATCCCATTGAGCACGGCTGGGATATGTTGGGTTGTGTACCACAACCTGTCACACTGGCGCAGGTGCCTACTGTTCTGCAGGAAGAGTGGTTATAGATTCCTCAGAGACAAATCAATACCCTCATCAATTCTATGCCTTGCAGAGTGGATGCATTGCTCCATGCAAATGGTGGTCATACACGATATTGACAAAAAAAAATTTTTTATGTGAACATCTCATTTTCTCAGTTTCATGATGATTAATGTCACAATTAAAGCTGGAAAACTGCTTGGGTTTGTGTTTTTGTTTCCATTATCAGTCAAACATTTTTATTGAGCAATAATTCTTGGTCCGCATTGTCAACAGGCCATCAATTACAAAATCATGTACACTTGTGCGTTTTGAATGTCTGTGAGTATATTTAATAACTTCCCAATGAAGCCCCACTGCATAGACATATTACCTCTTCATATTGATACTACAATCCATAGTTTAGGAACAAACACTGATTCATCACAATTCATTAATCATCTTTTTGTACTTTGTAGATGGTCTCCACACACTTGTCTTTCCACCTGTCTTGCATAGAGAGCAATAAAAAGGTCCTGGAGCCTTGAGGAAGAGTGAAGACAAGCAGAATCCAGTGAAGTCCAGTGTGAAGTTTCACAGCCATAGTCAGTGATGATTGTCAGAAAAAGATCCAAAATCCATGCCACAGTGTAATGATGCAGGAGTTTATGCAAAAGGAGCCCTGGCCAAGTACTGAGTGCATAAATGACCATACAGTTCTGCATTTTATGTTGCTTTTTTGATTGCTCTTGCAGATTATGGTTATATTTTGAGATATGCAGGATTTCTTATTTTCATGGGCAGTAAGACATAATTATCAAAACTAGAAAATTTGCAGTCTCTGAGGAGATTGCGTGGGATTGCTGGGTCAAAATAGCTGAACTTGCTGGAAAAGTGCAAGAGTCAAATAACTATTCGGTGGGGAGTAGTAATCAGCGGATCGAAGCACTGTCGTTGCCATGGTAACCACACATTCCGTTAGAGTTCTCCATTCATTTCCTATGGGGACATTTTTTTCAAAAAAGCTTTATATTTTAAAAAATTATAAAGGTTAGAATTATGAAAAGCAATAGTAGAGAGGTCCTGAATAAGATGAACAATGTGAAGTTTGAATGGTTGGAATCGGACCAAAAAAAAAGTAGGATTAGTTAAACGACAAACAAAAACGTACGAAAGTGGAAGAAGATGGTAGAGGAAGAATATTAAAAACTGAAGACAACAATAGTTACAAACACAAATTACAAATATTCTCTAAAATATTTCACATTATGCCTTATGAACCAAGAATATATTAAATTTTCTCCTTTTGAATTAAATCGCGGAAATGCATAAACGTTAGTCTGATATTCTAGCTTTTGAAACGCCCTCGTATATCTTCAAACAAAACAAAACAAAAAAATATATAATTTTTGGACGGCGTTTTAAGCAAATGCTGTAAAAGAGGCGTAGAAGAAGCACCGACTTCCGCTGTAGATTGTGTGCCACACACAGCGCAGGTGTGTGCGCTGCGAACGGCTAGCCGTGCTGTTCATCACATCTTCTATCGCTTAAAAGACACCGCGAAATGCGGCGCCGTTGCGTAGCAGCGGGGTAGGATGTCGCACGCGTCGTTTCTTCACCGGATCTGTGTCGCGTGACCGCAGGCGAGACGGATGCTTTAGAAACAGCTGTGGCTCGGGTCGGCTAGCCTACGAGCCTAGCAATGTAAGCTAGCATTAGCGTTAGCTCCCAAACAGAACCGCATCAAGATGGACGAGCCCACTGCCGCGGCTTTCGAAGAGAACCAAGGCGGAACCGACCGCCGCAGACGAGAGGGACCGGCGGCCACAGTCTCCAAGCAGCCCCGTGAGGGTAAGTGTCAGGGCCAGACGGACGGTACCGGCCGCTGCACGATCAATACAACCGTATGTACGATATTTTGATGACTGTGACATTTGGGTTGGTTACAATTAGTCTAAATGTCTTTCAAACCTCGGGTCGTTCGTCTTCATTTTTGTTCATTTGCACACACAATTTCCATTTACTTTTTTAATTATGTTCATTTTGTTTTTATGTTTTTGTTCAGTGTCTTTTTTTCATTTTTTAAGTTAATTGTCTTTCATGTTGCTCCCTCATTTTTATCCATTGTGTCATTTTCTTGTTTTGTGGATTGTTGTCAATGTAGTGCTTAATTTGTTCAACTTAATTTAAAGGTCCCATACTGTGAAAACACACTTCTTGTGGGTTTTTAAAGTTTATGTAAACTGTGACGTAGAATTAAAAACTTTGAAAATATGAGCTTGCTCAGTACAGCCAGTCCTGAGTAATTGCACAAGATGTACAACTGGAAGAATATAATTTTTTGGGATTTGTGACATCACAAGTCATAACCTACCACGGTCAGGTTAAAGTGCATTAGTCCTGCCTGGATGAAGAGCTCAAGTTACAACCAATCATATTAATGCTCAGATTAGCTCCGCCCCCATGAGCAATTAACAGTATTCTTGATATTTCTTTTAATTTTCCATAGAACGTGATTTATTCTGTTTAGCGTTGTCAGAATCTGATCCCAGGTCATTGTGAGATTGATCTGCTGTTCACAGCTTTTTCAGATAAAAACGGGATTCGTACAACACTTTGAAGTAAATTTAGTGCATGTATGGCAGAATTGCAATGGGGTCATCAGAAAACCATGGTTTTAATAGATGCATATACAAAGTATAGAAATAAATTTAAGTTTCATCGTATGGGACCTTGAAATTAAAATGAACAATGTACATTTATTGCTCATTGTTGCACATCTTTTTTATTATTACAGCCTACCTTTACATTGTTAAAAAATGTTCTAAATCTCTTTTTGAGTTTGCAAACAATACAGCAATTTAAAGCCACTGGTGTGCTTCATATTTTCTGTGTGGCAGTGCTGAGGCTTGAGTGTTTTTGGGGGTTTTTTTTGGTCAAAGATGTTTGTTAATTTAGCATTGTGGTTAGACTTCAAATACAAACAGACATCCACTAATTGTATCTCAAGAACATGCAAACACACTGATCAAGAAACATGATTGCCTCTGTGGCAATGTGTAAGACAAATTTTAACGTGTTTACATCTGTTTTTGTTTGTTTCATGGGCATAGATGTTTTTGTGTTTATTGAACAAACAAACCAACTGTCTTTGTCAAAAGATGTTTGCATGCAAAGTCATTTTTGCCGTGTTCGACTCAATGGACAAGCATTCTTTAATAGAATCAAACTTTTCTGACGTAGTTTCTGATAAATGGTAGCATTAGAAAACATTTTTGTTTAGATGGAGTCACAGTCTCGCATTTATAAATAGTCTACGCAACTGTACTGGCTATAAGCACTTTCCCATAAAACATTTTTTGGAAATGAAAACAATTCTTCATGGATACATACGCACCCAAAATGTTGGTTTGAGCTCTAAACTCCTCATCAGCGTGATCTGTAGCAGGAAAAACATGTTGATGCAGGACCAGATCACTTCTGGATACAATAGAGCTGTACTAATGATACACAGAATTAAAGTTTAAAAGTAGCTCCAGGAATGCAAAACTAGTAGAGGGCTTAGTGTTTTGGAAATTACTTTTAAGTTGGTTAAAAAATGTGTGTGTGTGTGTGTACACTCATAATTTGTTGGATAAATATACACTCATATTTGTTGGATTACTGTAAAATACCTGTTTACATGAATACATGTTGCATACTATCTGCAATGTTTCTTGGACATATAGAAATAATCTGTAAATTTATACAGTAAAAACAGCTCAAGCCACTAGTAAGCTTTTCAAATATTGTTTGCGCAGTACAGTATATTTAAAATCACAATTGGTTTGATGTTTTGTAAATATCTGTACATTATTCATAGCTGTAAAATGAATGAATTATCTTAAGGTAGTGTCTACTACCAAAGTACTTTGGGTTGAAGATGACCAAAAGGCTATTGATGACGTACCAATCAGAAGCCTCCATACAAGTGAACCAGGTGAACCACTCTAATGTGGCGCTAGGTGACAGTTTTCCTTCCCATCAGAGCTTCATCTTTAGTGTCTTAAATATGGTTTGTTTTCTTAAATTTATGGGGTGAACTGTTTGTTAAAATCCTTCTGCTTAATTTGACGTGGTCATAGCTGTATTTTAAATATGGAACCCTTTAAAGTTGCTAACAGGTAATAGAATGGCGCAGTGGAAGTGTGCTGGGCCCATAACCTAGAGGTTGAAGGATCGAAGCTGTTCTCTGCCACAAGTTTTCTCTTTTCTTTATTTCCACCTTGAGCCCATGAGTTCTCCATGGGAATTGTAGACAAATTCTACACGTGACTTTTTAACTTTAAGTAATTCGAAAACGATCGAGCTTTGTCGTCAAAGTAGGTAGCAAGCGTATGTAACGAAGGCTTTAAAAATTAACTGCTCAATTCAAAAGGAGTTAATGAATCAATGAGTGACAATATTTAAGATTTACTCTTGCTTAATTAATCTCTGGTTCTCCACGATGAACCAGACTTTGTCAGTATTGGGAAAGAAGCAGTTTGTAAGCCAGCCTCCCATTGGTACTTTGGCAACAGATAACCTATTGTGCTGCCAAAGTACAAACACTGCATTTGATTGGTACTTTGTCAATAGCCTTTTGGTGGTCTTGCACTCAAAGTACTTTGGCAGCAGCCACAGCCCTATCTTAATACTGTGAACTGTGCAACACAAAATGCCACCATCTCCTTTAGCAGTAGTTGTTAATGGTGTTTATAATAAACTCAAGAAAAAACAAAGATGGCAAGAACCCTTCAAAAATGTATAATGAATAATGGTCACATAAGCATCATGTTCTTACAAAGAACAGGGTGACTGGCAGGTCAACATTTTATTGCATGTGATACGAGTAGCAACTATGTAGAACTATGGCTTTTTGGGGGGTTTGTTTAATGTATGTAGATGTGCATTTATTTCACATGGAGCTTCTAAGAAAGGTCTACTGACATTATTTATCATGGACAGTCCACTAATGCTGCCACTTTCGACAGTCACGATTTGCCTATTGCTTTATTTTTTCTAACAGTGACTCCGTTTTGAGTTGGTTTGTCTTTTGTATGGACAAAAAGTTTGTAGTTTTTTTTAAATGGGTCAACAAGAAGTTTGCAAAGTCTAGTATTATTGTCATCAGACAATAATACAGATTTTCCTATGCTGTAAATGTTATTATGCAGTGACATCAAAGGTCATTTTAGAATATTATCTTTTTCTTACTGTTGTCATCACTTTCCTTATGTTTGAAACTTTCAAGTTGTGCAGGTATTGTTTTTCCTTGTTTGTCAGTAATGACAGAATAAGCCTAAGTGTTCGCAGTAAAAAATGTAAGTATTTTTGTGTTACTTAAATACTACTACTACGGTTATTACTGATGCAGCCAGTGGCACAAGTACACACTGCAACTCACTGAATGAACAGACTGAAATATTTTTACTGATACTACTACCTTTTTATAATCAAATATTTCTAATTTAATGTTGGAAAGCCTTGCTCGTACTGTCCGCTCCAATCACCTTAAAATAAAGGAATGCCGTATGCATCTGTGTTTTCTTTCTTTCACTGGAAAGGGGAGTGGCCTTGACCTCCTTTTTTCCCTTTCTATTCCCAGGGGAAGGGGTTTTCTGCTGTCGGGATTGTGGAGAAACCTTCAGAGAGGAGGCATCCTACTTGAAACATTGCCAGCAGCATTCCCAAGGAAGCTTCCGCATGTTTGTAGCTGACCAGTTAAATGAGACACTGGAACACAGTGTGGAAAAGGACAGTGAAACAACACATTTCTGTAACGTGTGTTCACTGTCATTTGTTAAACTGAATGATTTCCATTTGCACATGGAGAAGGAACATGGTCAGACTTGGCAAAAGGACACTCCTGTACAAATGGACACTGAGATAACAAAGCAGCACACCTATGAATGTTCAGAATGTGGGAAGTCTTATGGTGTGTTGGGACACTTTCTCAACCATCAACGTTCACACAAACAAGCCTCCAAATCAGTTTTTCATGATCTTGAGCATCTGAAAAAGAAGTCATTTCAGTGTGAGTCTTGTGGGCGAACTTATTCTCGTGCATCAGCTCTGGATGCACATCGTCGTTGTCATGAGGGAAAGTTGGTAAAATCGCGAAGTAGGAGTTCAGGAGATTCTTTGAACACTGAAGACACTGTCGTTGAACCCAAGCACAGTGAAAATCAGACGGATGATGGTGGTGAAAAAGCTTTCACATGTTCATGTGGTAAATCTTTTAAGGCTCTGGTGCGTTTGAAAACTCACCAGCGATTTAGCCGCAACAATCTGTGTTCTCCAGAAGAGACAAAAGAAAAGCCAAAGAAAAGCTCCAGTGAGTTTTACTGTACTGAGTGTCATAAGACATTCACTGGCCATATTGCCCTTTTCAACCATCAGCGATGGCACACGAATCAGTCAGAAGACCCTGCAAAAAGGTTCCCATGTGAGGAATGTGGGAAAGTCTTTATGACTCTAACATTTTATTACAGACATCAGCGTACTGCACACAGTGATGAGACGCCATCGAAGTCATTTCTCCATCAAGTCTGTCAGCTACAGAAAAAAGCATTTGAATGTAAAGATTGTGGGTTAAAGTTTTCCAGGGAGTCAGCACTTCACTCTCATGAACTCATTCACACAGATGTTTTCAGAGAAACTGAGAAAGAGGGCCACATGCCCACCTCGCTGCTACCTCCAAATAATCCTCAGAATATCCTGCAAAGTGAAAGTAAAGAGACTGGCCTCATGGAAGAAGTAGTTTTACTGAATGTAGTTCCTACCCATGTGGTTGAAGAAGACCCCCATGTAACTGAAACGGATGAAGACATGGAGAGTTACGAACCTGGGGACTTGATTGTAAAGGTGATCAGTGCCAGTGAGTCTGAAGACGAGCCTACACACGACCTGAATCCTGATTTAGAGCTGATCTGCGAATCAGATCAAGAAATAAGAGATGACAGTGTCAGTGAACTTCCCCTCAATCTTGTCTCAAAACCTGGGGTGGATCTAAAAATTGTGCAAATTGACCTTGAGCAAGCTGAGGATCTCTCACTCTTAGAAAGTGAAGCTGAAAACAAAAGCACAGCAGAGAGATTTGAGTGCCCAGAGTGTTATCGATGGTTTACTAGTGCTTCATCCCTGCGTGTTCACAGAATGTGGCACGGCGTCCGTAAGAAAAGACAACAGGCTCAAGGTCAGTCGGTGGCAGTTTACACTTGTGACATGTGTGGCCATGAAACCAGTAGCTATGCATCACATTCCAGTCATGTAGAAACACACAAGGATGAGACACTAAGTAACAATGGATCGTACCAGGCAGAAGAACAAGAGAAAGACGCTTTAACTTGTGACGAATGTGGTAAAAAGTTTGCACGTTTGTCTGCTTTAGTCTCTCATCAGTTGCACCATCCCAAAAGAAAACAGTTCCAGTGCCCAGACTGTATGATGTCTTATTCGCATGCAGCTAACCTTTTTAATCATATGAAAATCTGCTCTGCACAGAAAAAGGACAGTATTTCAGCCTCTAAGAAAGAGTACAATCCAAAGAAAACACTTCTAGGCCCAAAGATTTATCATTGTGAACAGTGTGGGAAGGGTTTTTGGTCATTGGGAGCTTATTCCCACCATAAGCAGAGCCTGACACAATGTGTAGACTTGAGACTAAGAAAGGGCTTCACCGGAGCTTCTGTAAATGGACGCTCGCGCCCCGCTATTAAGGTTGCATGTCCAGTGTGCGGTAGAAAATTCCGCCACAAGGGCATTATGGCATTGCACATGCGAAAACATGAAAATGGAAATCACAAATGTGAACTTTGTAACAGGTCATTTCGTCTCTTTTCTAGTCTCCTGAGGCACCAGGTTGTGCATAACGACCAGTTACTCCCACCGCCTATTAAATCTTTTCAGCATCAGGTTGAGCAGTTGAAGAAAAACACCTACAGCTGTCCTGACTGTGGGAAGCTGTTTTCACGGGAAAAGGCACTTCAGTTTCATATGAAGAGCCATGGTTATGAGACCGGGCACTCGCCTCCATCTCAGAAGTCTGCTGTCACACTAGAATATCTCCAGTGTGCAACATGCCTGGCACATTTCAACAACAAGTCATCCTTACGAGCTCATCAAAAACTTTGCATTAAAAGAGAAAATCAGGTTGCTTGTAAGGTAGAGCCTTCGGAAAATAAAAATACTAATGCACCACTCAAGGCCAGTGCGAATGTAGATACACAGGGACACAGTGCACAGCATTTAACAGTTGACACCAAAATGAAGACCGAGGCAGAAACCACAAAGCCAGACGCTGTAATGTGCATTTCTGAAACAGATTTAAAGTACAAGTGCAAAAAGTGTGACAGAAGCTTTTCAGTGGTTGGAGCTTTGAATTTTCACAAAAGAATTCACACTGAGGGTAACAAAACATTAAGAAAAGCTAAATTGACTATGTCTTTGCTTAAGAAACCTAAACAGGAAGAGTCAAGTAAAGGAGTGTTTCACTGTTCGGAATGTGGCAGGCGATTTATGTCCAACTCTGCTCTAGGCTCCCACAAACGATGGCACACACAGCACAAGTTTTCACATTCCTTAGGAAGAGATGATGATGTGAACCCTGTAAGCAACAAGACAGAAGGTGGACCTTTTAAGTGCAATAAATGTGGCAAACAGTTTTTCAACCAATGTGTTCTTCACCGCCACCGGATGTTTAATCCCCAGTGTCAAAGTGCTGATCCAGAGAAAAATGTGGAGAGTAAGAGCACACAGGAACAAGAAGAGTTTCCATGTCCAGAATGTGACCAAACTTTTGTGCAAGGTTCACTCCTTGCCACCCATTTTGAAAGTGAACACAGTAGCAGTTTAGAAGCTGCAGACCCTCAGAGCGATGGGTCTCCTCTCAAATCTGTTGAAGTTCCAGAACAGGTCAGCCCCATTGTGAGCAAGTCTGTCTCGCCAACCCCAAAGCCAAAAG
>JAQQAE010018132.1:0-11276 GCA_029823295.1 Pseudamia nigra
AAAGAGAAGCTGTGTGGTGTGGAAACGCCAGGGAGTGAAATCAGAATCAAGTAAAAGTAAGTCGAAGTACTCATAAATGAAGTACTTGAAGTAGTGGGTAACTTTATATCACAGAACAGATTAATTTCACCTTTTTTGGGTGATTTGTTGACTTTTGTGGTTTATTTTATTCATTTATTTGTTAACCTTTTTTTGCTCCGTTTTTTCATCTTGTTGCTTATTTTGTTGGTTTTGCAGGATGACTTTTCATTTTTCCTTCACATTTGTTCATTTTTCCTTCAGATTTATTCATTTTCTTGGTGATTTTTGTTCAACTTGTAGTTCTTGTAGTTTTGCTGGACAGTTTTGCTTCTTTTTGAGCAGTTTTGTTGATATCGATGATCATTTTGTTTCATTTTCTGAATAATTTTGCTCATTTTCTTGGTTATTTTGTTCATTATGAAGATAATTTTCACCCTTTTTTTCTTCAGTGTTGTTCATTGTTTTCATTTTTAAGTATTTTGTTCGCTTTGGTGATGATTTTGTTCCTTCTTTTCCACACGACACATTTTCTCTTCACAAATATATGACAAAGGGTCAATTTGACCCAAACACCACACGAGGGTTAAAAATACATACATCATTACATATGCATTGATGTTCTATGTTTTTCCCTGTGCGATCCAGGCTCCTCCTGTCTTATGGCACGGCTTCCATCTCAACTTTGTTGCCCCACGGTTGCCACAGTTGAATTGGCACCAAAGTGGTCGACTGCTGCTGGTTCATCTCTACTCTAATGAGCTTGGTGTGATTCACACCTTGTCTTACACCCTCGGTTCCTGGCATGGCAAAAACCTCCTTTCCAGTGTTAAACCAGATTTTAAGCAGATGCTGGTATGTTTGAGCCAAATGTGCTTTGACCTTTCAGTGCAGAAGGAAACATCAGGAAAGAAAGACCTGAGCCTTTTAGTTTCTAACTGTTCAAATGAAATGTAAACGCACGTCTTTTCAATGTTACACAGACCTCTATGATTGGAAATGTTGTACATGGCTGAGCCGCTGTGCTGTGCTGGCTTTTAAGAGTCCCCAGTCCTTTTCACAACAGCGCTCATCACAAACACAAAAGTGCTTATCTCTGTACACTATATTACATGTTTTCATCTGCACAGCAAATGAGCAAATGTTGAGTTTTGCTTTCTGTGCAAAAACAACAGAATTCAGCCTCGCATAGCTCTTCAGCCAGTGGCATGATTAAATTGCACATGATGATTTAATATTTTTGGAACCTATCAGTCTAAGGACTATTTTTTTCATTCAGAGGACAAAAGTCTTTCTCTGGGTGATGTCAGTGTTAAAAGTGACCTATCCTTTATTTAATTTAGTTTTTCCCCAGACTCACAAGGTTACTCTCAGATTTCAGTCATCAAATGTTTCCAGTTGGCAACTTGAGGTCACCCCTAAGAGGTGCAGAAAACAGAAAATGCATATTTGAAAAGAAAACTCCTCCGTCACGCTGCCATTGTTCAATTTTACAAGCCACAGTAAAATACAGGATGGCATCAAAAGTGTGAGATTCTTGCATACATACAGTACATATCAATTTTAAAGCTTCAGTTAGTCTAGTTAGTCTAGTCTAGTTAGTTCCTAAAATAAATGTTGGTGGAAGGACTACAGGGAAAAACAGAAAGAGAAGAAATACATAAAAAGAACATGAAATGTTACATTATAACCATACTCTGTATATACAGTATAACTGGACAAAGTGATCATGACATCATCCATTAGTTTGTGAAGGGTCGTTTTGAGGTCAATCAGGTTGTCACTACCTCGACGACATCTTGGAGCCAAAAACAGAATGTAACCATATTTGGACAAACAGCAACGGGGCTTATGAAGCGTTCATGCCAGGTGACTCATGGGAAGCTAATATTAGCCACTAGCTTCCTGACGCAGTAAAACTTCACCACAGTGTCAAACAAAGTCATATCACATGTTTTTAGTGTAAACACTTACCCACAGCTGCAGTCGAGTTTATGTCATGTATAGCTATGAACATATTGAATAAATAGAACATATGAAGGTCAGAATCGGTCCGACTTCACTAGTGAGCTGTTGCTATAACATGTTAATCAAACCCCAGCACGTCAGTGATATGTTGGAATATTTGCCGTAATATCTTAATAACGAAGCAAAAAGTTAAAGATGGACCAACACGTTACTTGTTAGAGGATCCAAATAAACACATGAAAAAAATGTATTTACTTAGTATTTTCAGGTAGAATCACATGTATCTCTATGGGGAAAAAAGCTCCCTGGAGCTGGATGATCGTTTCTCCAGTGGCCAAGCAGTGGAATTACAACTTAAAGTTACTTCCGCATTGGCCTCAATGAACAGCCCCGGTTGTTGCCCCTTGATTTTAACACATAAGGACAAGGGGAAAGGAGGTTCTGAATCAAAACAATAGCAAAGGACATCATGTTTATTGACATATATAATGTATGCCATTTTGTTATTTATAGATAGATAGATAGATAGATATACAGTACTTCCCACAAAAAGGGAAAATTCACAAACAGCAGCAAACTGACTCCTCCTTGTCCAATTTTATATTTCTTTTTTTACCAGACCCCAAAATTCATTCTTTGAAGAGACCCCAGCACTCCTGTGATGTAATCCAGTCTTCGATTTAACTCAGAAATCATCCGTGTTGTGCTGCCGGTTCTCTTCCCATCTGCTTGACTTGGAGACAAAAGCTTTGCTGGGCTTTGCAGCTTCCTCCGTTGCTTTTTCAAAATAACAGGAAAAACACCCAAGCCAAACAGCAGAAATCCTGTCATTGTGGTTCTGAATAGATAAATGTCCATCACATCCTCAGTGGACAGTGTCTCCAAAAACACATAAGTCCCCCATGCGTCCACGGATCCTCACATGTCCAGCAGCCGCTGTACTCAGAGGACCCATGGGTTCTCCTCGACCCGTCCTCCTGTGTGTCAATTTCATTGGGGTCCTGCAAAAACACACTGACAAAAACATAGCAAGCAGGGAAAACTGGGACGGGAGCAGGTAGAAAATGCATCCACTCTCTCTGGAAGTCGGAAGAAAAAAAAAATATATATATATATTGGAATAGCTTAGGTAATAAAACAAATATGACATTATTGATGGTTAGTTCAAATAAATTAGACAAGATATGGATTTCATATATTCAAAAACACAAGTCAATCATTTTAAGATATTTTAATGTGGAAATGATGCATACTCTGAGTCTAACATTAATAGATGTGTTTAGTCATGATGTTAGACTTAGTTAGAAAAATTTGATACTTATAGTCGAGCATTGGTTCTCCTGGTGTGGACTGTCAGCTACAGTCTTTAATGCTTTAGGACTTTTTCCCTTTCCTTCCCATCCAGTGAAAATGTCCAATCAAACAGGCAGCGCAGCGGTTCAGGTGGTTTGTAATGTGGCCCCCGGTCCCCTGGCGATCTGCAGAGGCTGTGTTTTAATGTTCCTCTGCGTGCTGTGATCAGCAGATGCATCAGAGTGATGATGACGCGCTGAGTAGAACAAAACTGTGTTTAATGGGCTAGAGGCTCAGCTGCTGTGCAGCACTGGCACAGAAGTGAGGTAGAAGGCAGAGGCAAGGTTTTATGTTTTAAGAACACGCAAGACTGTTTATAGCCATATAAACAAATCATTTGGGCTGTAGTGCTTCCTGTAGTTCTTTCTTAAAGTATTTTTAGGTAAAATATCAGAGTTCATGAAGTTATTTTTGGTACCATAATTCAGAAAATAGATAAAAATTTGAAAGAAATGCAACATTTATCAGGTGAGCAGCAACCAATTTTGGAGCTGGGATTAGCCCTACAACCACACTAATATCGGGCCACAATGACTATTAAACTTCATTTGAAAATAGCAATCTTCAGTGTTCAGCAAATGGCTAAAATGTTAACTACATTTGTTGAAACATGGGTTAACCATAAACCCTAAGCATTCCAACATCCCCTGTTTCATGCAGCCCTATGCTACGGTCAGATCATAGACAGTATGTATTAGTGGACAAAGTGACCATGAAGTCACCCATTGGTGTCTGACTGGCCGTTTTGAGGCCAATTGGGTTGTCGCTTCCTGGATGACATTTTGGAGCCAAAGACCAACCGACTGTCCCTCCGTCCATCCGTCCGTCCATCCATCCATCCATCCATCCATCTCCTACTTATCCAGGTCAGGGTTAGGTTAGGTGGCAGCAGCCCAGGCAGAGAAGCCCCCAACATTCTCAGGCCAGCTAAGAGACACTGTCCCTTCCGTGTGTCCTGGTTCTGCCCCAGGGCCTCCCCCCCGTTAAAGCTAGTTCTGGCAACCTCAGATTGATGCACCCTGGCCCCCATCTTCAACTGACATCCAACCCACACAGCACCAGATCCTTATGACACTTCCTGCAAGTGGTGGGCCCACAGGAAATCCATCATCATTAGGGTCTTCTGAATCGCTCTCACTCGGACCTGTTACCTAGGACCAATTTGACTTGGGAGAGCCTACCAGGGGCAAATTGACCCCGACAACATTGCTCCTCGGATCACTTAGGTATGCAAACTTCTCCCCCATGTTAAGGTGGTGATTCAAGGAGGGGGCCAAAGACAGTATGTAACCATATGAAGATGAATGGCTGCACAGCCATGTGCGCATAGTATGTCAGGGATCATATGGGTAAGGTCATGCTAACCTCAAGCTTACTGACTCAGTAAAACTTCACCAGACATTGCCAAACAATGTCACATCATGTTAGTGTAGATACTGAACCACAACTACAGTGGACCATATGTTAGGAAAAACTATGTTCCATTAAATAAATGGAAGTTTCAAAGGTCCGACTCGGTCTGACTCCACCAGTGAGTTGATTTTCCATAGTGACCTGTCAATCAAATCTTAGCACAGCAGTGATTTGTGGGATTATTTGATGTAATATCTTAATAATGGAGCAAAAAGTTAAAGATGGACCATCACGTTACTTATTAGATTTGACATTCTAGTTTATGCATTTAAGTGGCTTTAATTTCATTGGTCCCCCAACTTTAATCCCAAGTGAATTGGTTAAACTGTTTTTACATTCAAATGAGCTAGAGCAAAACACAAAACCATGAGCGTCAACAGATTACCACTGTGACTGCAGGAATGGTTGTGCTTCATCATATCACCACACTTTTAAACAGCTGAGACAAGCTCGCAGGAAACCTCTGGCAACACATGTTCAGGTATGCGCTGTATCAAAACTACATTTCATGACCCAGTAGGAGCAACATCACAATTATACTGTAGCTTACAATTCCAGACACTTACACCATATTTGATGTCATTATATTGACAGCGTGTTGCTATTGTGATCAGCCATGGTGAGGGAGTAGTGGAAATACATTGTGCTGATGCATCAGGATAAGGCAGTGTTAGGATTACATTTGAGCCATGTCTGAACTGATGTAGTTTAGACGGTATTTTGCCACATGCTAAACACAGAAACCACACAATGTTCCCTTTCAGATGAAGTCTAACACATGAATTTTGGCCTTGCACTTAATCCTTCGTGAATCACTTAGGGTTATGGTTCCATAAAAAGAGTTAAAAAGTGAATGTAATGTTGTAGTGTAAGTAAAAGTCCATTTTTATCTGTGCTTCCTCCAATCGCTGTGGAAAAACTTTCAAACGGACGGTGGATTAAAAAGGCAGCAAATCCATTGCTGACCTTCATGATCAAGTAACCGAACAATAGAGCGAATCCTGAGCCAAGAGACCGTAATAAAGCTAATAGAGCAAAAGAGAGTTGCGGGAATGGTGACAGGAGACAAAGAGTCAGGGATCCATTGGTTTCCTGTCCAACCTCCTGCGCCAGGCGAGCGGGATGCACATGTGACATCTCATCATCAACGTCTGCCTTTACATGAGCTCTCCCGTTTTTCTGGAGCTGTGCTCCTCTCCCGTTCGTCTTTTATGTCTCTGCATAATCCTCTTTTCCCCGACTCGTTTATACTCTGCTTTTTAATCGGGATAATTAGGCTTCTCCCTCGCTGTTCCTTTCCCGCAACAGATAGAATAAGAAGAAATCATGCTTCTGCTACAGAACCATCGAAAAATTGTTTAAAGATTGTATTTTTTTAATAACAAGGGTGAAGGTTGGAGATAAGGCAGCGATGTGGGGGTTTATGGTCCATGATGTTGTAGATTGCCCAGAACACAATCCATTTAAGTGACAGTGTTCTGCTCTACAGTAGGAAATGAGATGAAGCTGCATCACTGGGTCCTGCTCAGCACTGCATGGCTTCTGTCTCGTCTGTTCTCATTTTCCCTCCTGTTTTTCACACAAAGATGAGCTTGAATCATTAATACTGGGGGTCAACGTGGAGACAGAACAAAGGTGAAGGCTGTAGCTAGAAAATAGCATTAAAGTTGGAGTTCATATGTGAGTAGAGTCAAATTAAAATTTTTTCAACCAGTATCAGAAATATAGATTTGTTATGCAGAAACAACTTTGTGAACAGCAGCACAGTCAGCCATCATCTGTGAAACTTATCTAAAACCTAAATCCAACACAACGAAGTATGCAATAGAAAAAACCTAAAAAAATAAAGGAAATTCTAATACAGTACAATGATAATTCAATGAAAAAAATCTGAAAAAGAAAATACAATAATAATCATAACAATAATAGTAAAAAATATCCAATATTTTGAACAGCTTTAGGATTTTTAAGTGTTACTGCTGTTTTATTTGCTACACCGTTTTCAATTATGAATAAATATAGCAATATAAGCCCAAATATTTTTAATAATCACAGCCAAATCACAGGAAAAAAAACGAAAAGAGGAAATTCTGCCTGGCTAGATTTCTTAACACTAACCCTGCGTTTCAATAGTCATTTAATGCCTCTCGAGGGAATCCCTGTCACCATATTAAGTTTCATTCCAATTCTCCAAAAAAAAATGAAGGGAACCTCCTGAGATCGACCCTCGGAGGGCAGCTATGCTCACTCCAGGGTTGCACGTAACCCACAATGCATTGCAGCATGGCATTTGGTGTTGCTAACTGATCTTTACCTGGAAACCAGATTGGTTCCATGCATGTGTAACAATGCCGATTCCTGCAAGTCATATTTCAAAAATAAAATACAGTAGATTACTCAAACATTACTTTGTATTAAATAGAGTTAGGGCTAGGGCTTCTTCACCCTCACCCTCCTGTAGAAACAGCAGTAAATTGGGAATTCAGGACAGAAAATAGCATTCCCGCACCTGCATGGAACTGATCTGGTTTTGGGGATGGATCAGGTCATGACGGTCGCTCCAGGGTCACATCAATGTATGGAGCAAGAAAATACATCAATGTGTAGGTGGCAGTAATGTGCAAAATCTCTGGTTGGTTTTAGTTTACTGAAGATGTATTTCACCAATTGCAATAAGAATTTATTTAGCTTGTGGAATTTCTTTATGCCAAACAGTTATAAATGTAGGGATGAATATATTGTCATTTTAAGGCCCATTTATACTCTACGCAAGTGTGTTACATATCAAACATTGTCAAACATCGCAGACATTTATACTCCAATGTGTACTTTACGTTGGCGTGGATGTACACAATTCATCCACTAGTGGGCAGTGTGGAGTTCAGACTGTCCTCTAGTGTGGAGTTACACTGCATTTCTGTTTGAAAATACAAAGTGAAAAATTTGTTGTCATGAGTCATCATGCTGTCAAACATTTTGTTTGGACCCTCTAATCAGTGATCTGGTCCATCATTATCAAGATATTATGGCAAACAATCCAACATATTACGGTCATGCTGGGGTTTGATTACATGTTGCTATGGTAACTAGTGTCGCCGGTGGGGTCGGACCGAGTCGGACCTTTGTATCTTCTATTTATTCAATATGGACATAGTTTTACCTGAGATTCACTTGACTGCAGTTGTGGGTAAGTATTTACACTAACAATATGTAATATAATTTTGTTTAACACTGCTTGGTGCCGTTTTAGCATCTGCAGGCTAGCAGTTGGTTAGCTTTCCCCCCCTTTTCTTTGTTAAGCTGAGGTACGTGGAGCCCCTGTACCATCAACATTCAGTAACTATTTTCAGTGTTTAGTAATTTCAACTCTCATAAATGCTGTTTTAGGGAAATTCATTTGACATGCTTGTAGGAACGACAGATGAAATGAGCTGTGGTGTTGAACAGTCTGATGGAAGTCGGCTATGAAGGATCTCCTATCACATTCAGTCTTGCAGTTGCTCTTCTGAATCTTCTGCCTTTCACGAGGCCTGGAACCACACAGCGTCATCTCAGATCCAGTGGGACGGGTCGGAAAGCTCTACATGTCCTCGGCCCCGGGTCCAGAAGCTCCTCTCTGGAGTAAATTCTTCAGCTCAAATGCAATTGATGACCTGCGTGTATTTTCAAGAAACTGAAATATCAAGTATGTAATATTAGAGTCTAAATGAAGTTTGTGTAAAGCAACAATATGTTCTCATATGACAGTTAAACATTTTGTAATGACTCTGCAAAAAAAAAAAAGGCAAATATTGATTTAGTCTTAGTCCATTTACTCAACCAAGAAATAAAAACGAAGAAGTACAACTGAGTTATTTTTGTTGACTACAGTATTGTGGTTCATTTATTTTCACAATGAAGGGTAGGCATATGCACCTGAAGCCTTATTAATGTTAAGCATGAGGATGGTGTCAAAGCATGGCACAGAGCATCCCCGTTGCCATGGCAATGCAGCGTGACGTGACACAAGAGCTGCTGACTGAGATTCATGAATGGGAATGAATTACTGCCCTCTTTTGTGTTGCAATGTTATCAGTTATGAGTTTTTTGTCAATGGAATTAAAATGAGTAAAGGTTAGCGCTGGACAATAAATCATATAATACATATGATCTTAATCACAATATGATCAAATTCAATATCCAAATAGCAGGAGTGAAGGTAACATGCTATTATAAATTAATGAAATAACAGTCAGTCAATAATCAGTCAAAACAAAATTACTCACATTATAATTAAAAATTATTCTTTTCTATTTGCTGTTCATAAAAGCTTCAGTTTTTTTTTCTTGTAGTCATAAGGTGACAAATCAATCCATCATTTTCTCTCTCTTTCTGTCATTCTGCTCTTCTGCATTTGCTCATTTAAAGAGAAATAAAAGTCAGCGCTCAGGGAAAGGACTTACAATGGCCATTTTTTGCAGTGCAGCAGTCCTCAGCGCGTATATGTTGCTCTGAATCTGCAGTAACAGTTAACAGGATTAGGCATGGCTTACATAAACGTCTCCCATGGCAACCGAGCGCTGGCTCTGAGAGAAGGCAGCCAGATGAGCCATCATCAGAACACATCGTAGCTAGCCTGGTCAGCTGAGTGTCAGCTGGCCTGCACGCATTCACATCAGGTCTACTGTAGTTTGAATTCAACATCTGGTCACCTCTTGACCTGAAATCAACTTAAGTAACGTTCAGAGATGTCTCAAAACGTCATGAAATGTCATTTTTTACATTTGCAAGTGTCCAACAACAAACAAGTGAAATGGTGTTTAACAGTGCTTCACAGACTTTTTCACAGACCCACAACAGTAATATGGTGTCTCAGTGGGATTCAAATTTTGCAATAACTCAGCTTTTACCATAAATGATTCCGCATATCAATGCATTTGACATATTTTACTTTTTAAATATATAAGATAAGAAGATGGCACTCACAATGTCAAGCAAAATGAACAAAATGAGCACTAAATCAACCAAATAATCCACAAGATGAACAAATGAAAGAACGAAATGGTGAAAAAAATCAAGTAAATGATGCATAAAGTGACCAAAAATTAACAAAATAATCAAAAAGGTTAACAGAAATAGACAACATAGTGAACAGTGATCACAACAATCAGGAAAATGGGCAAAAACTAATACTCTTTAACCAAGATGAAGTGACACATCTCAAAAAAGTTGGAGCAGGGATAACCTTAGGCTCTTTTGACAACTAATTGGGTAAACTGGTAACGGGCCAATAACATGACTGGGCATTGTCACAGTGCTAGTCTGTGCCCTGCAATATCCTGGACAATGCAAACAATCCATACTCCTTGTTCATATTCTGTCTCGTTTCCATTTCTGCCTGACACACACTGCCGCACGCACACACACACACACATACAAATGCCAACCACTCACTTACCTCCGTCCGTTGTATTCAGTTCTGCCCCACTCCACCTAATCGCCCCCTGTGGAGCCATGAAGGGTGCACACTTTTGGACGCTACACAACCATTTCCCCTCCATATCTTCACATAGTATCAAACATACACCACCACACAGATACTCCATGACTTGTCATCTGTCCAAATATTGCTGACATCACAGGTACACTTATTTAGCGTTGTGCATGGGAATATTAAAGGTTATGTATACACACGTCACTGGTCACCCCAATTATTCAATTAAAGGCCCATTTATGCTCTACGCTAAGTCTGCATACTCACGCAGAGGGGGTGTTCCCTCCGTTCTCAGTGTGCGTTATGTTACAACTTTGGTACGTTTTCGAGGGGCTTTTGTGTATATTTCCCTGTCTAGTGGGAGGAGCATAGTGGCTTGAAACAGGGGTCCCAAGGGGTGAGGGGTTGAGTTGGTGAGATGTGTAAGACGCTGTGGACGGGAGCAGTCATTTTGTGTGTCAGTAGCGATTGCAGAAATGGGACGTTTGGGAGATCGAATCATTTGGAACAACTGATTCAGAAAAACAATCGCTCTTTTGGAACATTTGAAAAATCTCACCACAGTGACATCTCGTGGCCAAATGAATGTGATGTTAAAAAACTCCACTCAAACACTGGAGTGTTTTCGTGCATCCCTTTGTCTCTTTTAACACTTTATGTTTTGTTTGGTCTGGATTTATAGTATTATTTGTATAGACGTATATTTTGTTTCATTCAGTTATTATTTGTAGGGGCTGTTTGTGTACGATGTAGAAATCATTTCAACCATCATTTCAGTATACAGTGGTACTCTGGCTAAAGAATGTAATCTGTTCCGGCGTCACATTCATTGGCCGAAACAATCGTTAGCCGGTGCCAGTTTTTCCATAGGAATACATGTTAAACCAATTAATCCATTCATGTAAAACCAATTAATCCGTTCTGGACCCACGACAAACTCCCATATGAAGTATGTATTACACACCCCTACCTGGACATTTATTCATTATTATTATTTGAAAAGGAAGTTATGTTAATTATCTGAAACGGAATGAATGAAATTAGTTCTAAA
>JAQQAE010018133.1:0-11275 GCA_029823295.1 Pseudamia nigra
GGGGGGGGCTGGTCTCCAGAGGCTCGTTAGTACTCAAGTGCAAGTATGTATGTATGCATGTAGCCATCTTAATAAATTAATGAAATAATCAAGTAAATATACAAAATCATTTAGAAATTGACCAAAAAAATTCACAAAATAAGAAACACGGTGAGCATAAATTATCAAAATAATGAAGTCAGTTAACAAAAATGAACAAAAAACACACTGAACAAATACACAATATGCAAGAAAATGTGTAAAAGTAAACTGAGCAACAACACTGGTTAAAAAGAAGAAAAATGGTCAAGTAAGCTAAAAAAAGAAGAAAATAACAAAATGAACAAAAATCAATGTATGATCAGTACTGTATACTGTAGTCTGTAATACAACCCCAATTTCAAAAACGTTGGAATGTAAATATAATGTATATAAAACACAATGCAGTGATTTTACAATCTAAACCAATATATACAGTCTGTGACTGAAACCCATATTTTATTCCCAATAGAACATAAGAAACATCGGATGTTGAAACTAAGATGTTTTACCATTTCAAGGAAAATATTAGCTCATTTGGAATTTGATGGCAGTAACACATGTCAAAAAAGTTGGAGCAAAGGCAGCAAAAGGCTGGAAAGGTAATTGGCACAAATTAAAAATAACTGTAGGAGCTTTTTGACAACTAATTATGTTAAGTGGCAACACGTCAATGACATGACTGGATGTAAAAGGAGCATTTAACAGAGACTAAGCCTATATGTTTATCTGCATTTTAATGCTGTTCACATGCAAGAGCCACAATAATTTCATGCTGTGACATTCCAAAATGAAAATAAAACTGAATTAGTTGCATTGTCTTTATTATATGGTGGCTTTGTTTAACTGAAGTCCTGATATACCTTAGAAAGATGAATTACTAGATAATTATCTCGTTAGCATCAGATAATATCTCATTCGCTGAAGTTAAGTATTTCATTCACAAAAGATAAATCGTGAGAACGAAAAATAAAAAATATCACAGTCATAATGATAGGGGCTCCGTATATAAAGGATGCAAAAGACATTAAAAAAGGAAAAGACATAGAAGATGCAAAAAGGCAGAAATGACTTTAAAACAATCATGTCAAAGATTAAACTATTTCAAAAGTCAAAAATGAGGTAAGAACAGTAATGTGATCCAATGATGAAAACATAAAATAGGCAAAATGATGAAAATGATATTAAAAGATGCAAAAAGTACAAAATGGCATAAGACATAAAAAATTATGTAAAATGCACAAAAAGACTGGGAAAAGAATGGAAAAGACAAAAATTACTTAAACACTGCAAAAATAAGTCATAATAAACACAAACATATGTAAATGATACAAGAAGGGAAAACTATATAAAAGATGTAAATGACATAAAGAAAGGAAAATGAGAAACGCACAAAAATGTAACCAACATACATGTTCTTATCATCATCATAAACCAAACACGTTAAGACATGCCATAAGAAATAATTTGTATTTATTTTCTAGCTCCTGCTGAATTCTTCGTGTGCATTATTGTCCCTGTATTCTGGTGCATTTAGCTTCTATTTAAAATCATGTTGGTATTAACACTGCAGACACATCTCAGGTCCAGTAAGATGAGTCGCCCTGAAGCATCCTGTGACTGAAGATAAATCCTTCAGAGCCTGGACACACCATGGCCGCAGCTGGCCTCACTGTTTATTAATTAGAAATGAGGACCAGCACGGTTCTGTGGCTGCCGGAGGAAAGAGCATAGCCTGGAGGGAAGTCACTTTGAAACTCAACGCAGGGCTTGTTTTATTGACATTTAACCCACTGGATCTCAGCTTTTTTCCTGGCTAGATCAGGGAAAGTTTGCACACACAGCATACATAGTGATTTATTGTTAGTGTTTGTTGGCACAATTAATATAGAATTTAGCTCTTCCCCTTTTCTGTGAGGTGCATCCTGGTTAGCTAAATGAGCCTATGACTTTCCATTACCAGCTGGCATGATCCACTACCACTAATCACAGTTTTTGTCTCTCTTACAAAATGTAGGCAAAGTACAAGTTTCCCTGCTTGTGTCTGGTTTGTTGGGCTGTTTAGTTCTTGTGTCTTGTTAGAAAGATATTCACTACATTTACTAACCATATTTTTCTACATATACAAATATCTGCAACCCTGCAATGGCTCCATTAATTACCAAGATTCTGGTGGCTTATGTTCCTGCCAGAGTCAATAATGTTTTAGTAGAGGAGTAATTTTAGGACCCCTAAATTAAAGTAAAATTTTGAACCTTCGACCTTTGCCATCCAAAAAATCTGACCATTTCATCTTTGAGTCCAAGCAAACATTTGTGCCAAATTTGATGACATGATGAAAATGAAGATCATGTTATTGATCCCTTCCCTGAAATGTCACATTTTAAATTGAAACGTATTGTAGGGGTCTTGGATTTTCACATGTGTATTCTTGTAGATTTACTACATACAGAATAGAGATGGGCATTTCAAGCAAAAACATTTATCAGTAGTCATTCATAACTAATCAATTATTATATTATAACGTCTACTTTGTATAGTTTGTTAGTTTCAGCAGTGGCATCCTATCTCACTGCATGTGCTGTACCACCACATGCTCACCTGGTGGATTAGTTACTCTTCTTCTCTTGTGAAATGACGTATTTGAGACATGTGATTACCCTCTACCGTGTTACTATCAGATAGCAGTAAAAGCAAGAGTTATTTTTAGATTGACATGAAAGTCACATTAATTAATAGATTTTTAATCATTTTTTGACTTTTAAAATATTTAATAATACAGTATCCCTTACCTATACTACAATGACTGGCAAATTTAGTGCTAGTGTCACCTTTTACACACTTCTTCCTCGTAGGTGCTCTATGGGGAAGAAGTGTCCCCAACTGTAGTACTGTCAGTGTCCAGTGGTGGCTGGCTCCAAGAATGAATCCATCCTCATCCAGCCCCATGTTAAAAAGCTTAGAGCAGAAATAAACATATTTACAAGTTGGTACAAGCAGCAGTTTTGGTCTGTATTTTATTTCCACCTCTGTGATCCCTGTTCGAAGGGTGTTATATAAGATATCTGTTTAAATGATCCAGACCTCAACCTTTGTGTATAATTAAGGGCGTAGGTGCACAGGTGAGCCAGGTCTTGATTTTTTCCTTTAATCCACCTTTATCTCCACTTACAGTACACATGTAAGTTAATTTTTGGGTCAGAGTAAGTAGTCAGTGATGGCAGCTCCCACAGGCTTTAGCCTCTGCAGAAACCTATGATTGACATCACACTTTGTCCATCTTTTAGATACACTCTACGACTATGAAACAACTCTAAAGCCTTAGCTCTCCATCTATGTGAAGAGTGCCATTAGTGGTGCCTATGATTCTTCTGTGTTATCACCTTGATGAATCAATTTTGAGTCTAAACTATACAACAACTATAAAACAACTATAAACTAATACAACTACATTCTCCACCTTAAAGCAACATTGCATACTGTATTGGAAATGACTTAGAGCTGTAAGTTTCCTCCACCACTGCTGTGTCACTTGTAGCTGAAGACAACATCACAGCATGTTTACATTGTGTTCCTATGACAACCAGCTGTGCAGAGGGAGCTGTAATGGAAATGCAATGTGCTGGTGATATAATCGATCTGAGTACAGATGAGGTGAGTTGAGCTGATACCATCAAACAGACAACTGGCATATGATACTTCCGCATTGGCCTCAGCTTCAAGCTGTGGTTGTAAATGGTTTAAACTAAGATACATGCTCTGATGGTGCAGTAGTGATGTCACCAGGGTTGTTATTTGAGGTCAGCTGTGTAATAAGTGGGTTTGAAAAACATGTATACTGATCGGATAAATGATTAAATGAAGACATGTGACACGGTCCTCTTGGGGTGTAAATCACTAGTCACAATTCAATATATTGATTCTTTGAACAATTATGCAACACTTTTTTTCAATATCATAAAACTCTCACTATGTGATTTTATTTTGATTCAGTACAGACCTGTGATTGATATGAGATGATACCATTTGCCCATTTTACACAATGGGTCGCAGTTCAACTCAATTTTTGTTGTTAAAATATTTCAGATATTTACAGGCATGCTTGAATGTTTGTGAACCCCTAAGAATTTTCTATATCTCTGCCTAAATATGGTCTAAAACACCATCAGTCCTAAAAGTACAAAGGGAGACCCCAACCTGTTTTTAACCTCCAAGCTGTTTGTCTTAAACATTAAGGACTTAAACCCCCAAAGAATGACTACTTTGTTTCCACTGAAATGACCCGATGTGCACAATTGAACACATAAGAGCTGTTGTGGAGGCAGAAGGAGCTGAGGGAGCTGGTCAGTTTGCTGTTCTCATTTTCTGCCTGCTGCCCCTGCAGATTGGGCCTCCCTTTCCTCTGCCTGCTGAGATTACCTCTGTCACAAGGTACAACTTGCATCTGCAGCAGCTGAGAGCAGCAGGGCCAGACCCATTAACATAAAAGTTCACAGAAACCAGGGTGCGATGCTCATTGGTGATTTTGAGACATCAACGTCAGCAATTAGCCAAGCTGATTCAACAATTAGATCAGTGCTTTAAGGGAACATGGGGTGATTTGTGCTGCACCGACTTGGCTCACTGCTGAAAGATTTACTGTGTATGAGCAGTAATCGATGACCGTCTCCCTCATCTTCACTTGGGAGTCTGAAGTGATCAGTCTGAAGCACATAACTCTCCATTACCAGCTGACAGTGGATTTGTTTTTTGCCAGCAGAGGAATTGCCTACCTATTAGTACTGTATGTGTTGCTCATGTGTTGTGCTTGTACAGATGTCTCCTCTATCGGTTATGAAAAAGTTCCACAAATAGTTGAGCATATTATTTCAATTTACATTCCATAATATCACGACTTCAAGAAATCAAACTGAATGCACAGTGTTGTTGAAGCACATTTTTTTTTGTGTAACTCCACTAACACTAACACTAAGTAACTATAAACAATGGTGAACTAAGTGGTAAATAAAATGCAATCTAAAACCAAGCTAAAAGTAAGTGATGTGTAACTTCGGCTGAAGGTTTTTAGTGTCTAAGGGTGTTTGAGAGTGTGATGGATGAAGGGACAAATGAGAGTTTAAAACATTTGCTTTTTTATTTGCTGGGTTTGAAATGCTTACCCGAGGGTTAAAGTTCAGATTCTGAATGGAGGATGTGTGTAGGGTCACTGAGGATTGTGTGTGCCTGTTTCAGTACTTTCGACTCATAAGTAGTCCGGGGGGTTGGCTGTCCTTTATGTCCAATGACGTTCATGGCAGTTTTTACCAGGGATACAATTTTGTTTTTTGACTGGATAGTTAAGGTGCCATACCAGGCTGCCATCCCATATCTAATAATGCTTTCAAAAACTGCTTGATAGAACAGTAGCATGTTCTTTTCACTGACACCAAATGACCTTAGCCCCCAGAAAAAGTGAATCCTCTGAGCCAGCTTTCCACAAAGAAACTCAACATGATGATTCCATTTTATTTTTTCATCCATCATTATCCTTAGGCATTTGTACGAATATATCTGCTTGATTGCACAGTTATCAATTGATATTATGCCATGGTTTGTCAGCTTTTGGGGATCGAATATCATTTCATTAGTTTTGCTGGTGTTTAAAATTAGAGGATGACTGTCACACCAGTGATTTCATCATGGTATCGTAAGGGACAGTCATCATACTACAGCAAACTCAAGATGGTTGTACCATCAGAAAATTTAATGACATTCATACTTACACATTCATCCATGTGGAGTGCAAACAGCACATGTGAGCTCACACAGCCCTGGGGTACACCTGTGCTGCACCATTTGACCTCTGAAAGAGGGCTGTTAACCTTAACTTGCTGTGATCTGTTTGATAAAAAGGAGTAAAACCATTTAATTATCTGGGGACTGACTCTTATACATGCTAACTTTAGGACAAATATGTGATGTTTTCTTCTGTAGGGTTTTATTTATTTAGTGACACAGTACACTTCAAGACAACCCCAAAACGACTTATTTCAAGACACAGTTTTGAATGCATGATTCAAGTAAAGAAGCCGCTAAATAACCCACTGAGATTTTTAGCCTGTTCTGGAGCCGTAGTCAATAAAACCAGAATTGGCTCTTCTACTAATGAAATGTGGAGGTAGGTCTGACTGTGTGATACTAGGTTTGGGTTGCATTTGAGCCTAAATTTAGCCACATGTTAAACCCTGAAACTCGAAGGTGATTCATTTGATATGGACACACTTTGACCTCATAAGCCTAAACCTCAAGTCCTGAGAATTTTTCCTCAGGGTTAGGTTTGAAATGAATGATGTAGTTCATAAGAACAGGAAACCAGATTGGGACTCCAATTTGAAGCTCAGAAAGCATTCTCCCCATACCCCATAATGATAAAAGACACATGTACAGTTGCTGACAGGACACATACAGTACAGCTGCAAAGAAGATCTGAAATGACTGTGTACTATCAGATTTTATATCGTGGAGGTTCAAAATGTTTTTAATTGCCAAAATGCTCAAAAAATAGGTTTTAAAATTTGTGGCGGCAATGCACAGGCTGAGAGGCCATTGGATAGGGAGGCTGGCAGTGGAAGAAAAACTAGTGCATGTGCAGTGGAACGCATAAGACAGAAATCAACTTTTTTTTCAGTTCATTGCCACTGAGCAGTTTTCCATAGGGAATGAATGGACACCATTTTGGATACCAGTGGCTCGGAGTCAGATGCTTGTATCTGGACCAATCATAATCCACTATGTCATGATTCTTCTCCCTGTGCTGTGAAAGTGCAGACGATTGGTTGTTTGAATGGGTGAAAAACTGAATACTGTTTCTCATGTGTTTGTCTACAGTGACAGCAGTGATATTTGTGGAGGTGATCTGAAGGCTCAACCTGGCTACATTCATGTTATGTGGAAAAACACGTTGCTGGAGTGTGGAACAGACAGTTTTCTGTCATTTTGTCATATAAATTCTTATATGGCATTGCCCAAAAAATTGGATATCAAATTCTATGGGCCAAAGGGCTGAAATATCCAAAAAATGAAGAAAGATAATTAAATCCACCTACAAAATGAACAAAATCATCAATTAAATGAACAAAACAATCAATAAAATGAACAAAAATGTCCAAAAACAAACAAAACATATGGTAAAAGCCTGACTTGTATATGAAAATTATACTCAAAATATAATCATTTGAAGCCACCATTTTTGATCTGACAATACTGAAGGGACTGTCAATGGAGGTGTGAAAGTACTGTCCTCAGTCTGACTCTTCCTCAGTCTGGTCTGCAGGGAGATGAAGTCAAAATGGACGCAGAGAGAGCTAAAATCCCGCTGTTGGACATGGTGTTGTTGTAGACGCCTTGGTGCCACCAGGGTGACGGTGCAGTGGTGATGTGACTCGTGTTAAGGCTGCGCGTTCTCCCAAAGGGCCACTTTGTTTGTGCAGGCACGACCTTGGCATCCGACGGGAGGAGGCGCAGGAGGAGCTCTGAGCCGTTAACAGCCAATCATCACGGCCTCCACTCATTCTGTTGCTGCTGCCGTGTCATTAGGCTGGATGAACTGTGGGGCTGCAGATGATGAAAACTGTCACTTCCTGTATGTGGAATGATGGTAAAGCCAGCTAAATTGAGCAAAACGTATTGCCAAAAAGATATATAAAAAGAACAAAATAACCAACAAAAATGACTGAAATAATTAAAAAAATGAACAAAATTGACCAGAACTACTTATAAATTAAATGAAATAATCAATACAATCAACAAAATTATTAATTAAATGAACAAAAATGACCAAAGGTACCTATAAAATGACAAAAAATAATGAATAAAATGAACAAAAATGTAACCAAATATTCTATAAATACAGTACATGTTCAGATTCCACACTGTGTGGCACAGATCAGCAGAGAGTTTTTCTGTTTTTGTTGTCGGAAAATACATAATTAATTCTAATCCCTTAGGATGTATAGGATACTTCAAATGAACCTGTTTTGTATGTTACTGCTTGATCGTTTGGTTTTTCTAGATTGGTAGACTTCTGAAAAATCTGCTCTAACACCTGAACATAGAGGCTAAGGTCAAATGTTTAATGTAACAGATAAAACAAATAGTTCTTGGTCCTAATTACAGTTAGCTGAATCATGTTTGCATGGATCAGAGCACCTACCTGATGAACTAATAGCTCATGAACACTCACTTATGACTACATTACATAAGTATTACTGCAACAAAATGGCCCATTTACTTTCAGAGGAAAGACATGGACTGGACAGAGGGAAAAGCAGAGGCACAGAAATTAATGAGTGAAATGTCAAGTATGAAGACATGACTGTTTAAAAGACTGTCATCTGTCCATTGATTTCGGTGAGGTCCTGAAAATAGTACAAAACCTCTCCAGTTTAGTCACTAAAACAGTGGCAGGACAGAAATGTTTCTGTAGAAGCTATATATTTAAGTGATTACTAAATGCAAAAATATTATTTTGAGTTGTAAAGGGTCCATAGCGAAACAACACGAGTTGCAGAATTGCTCTTATCTGGTAGATTTAGGTGCCCTTCAGGTTTTCAGTTGCATGTGGGAAAGAATTGAATACTGACAACAAAATAGGGCAAACACATTATAGACTTGTACAGTTACTGATTTTTAGGTCTTTCTGAAATGGTTAAATTAGTAAAAAATACTCATAACACTTTCATCTCCTCATATGGTTGTGTATATGTGTTTGTGATTCTTGATTCTCCTGATGTCCCTGAATGCCTCCTGTCTCACATCCATATCCGACACTCAGACACTCATCACTGAACTCTTGACTCTTTCTGACTTTTCATGTAGAGGATGGAGTTAGTGGGTAAATTTACACCTTAAAATGCCAAAATTTATTGTGAAGATTGTTTTGTACCGACAAATACTGTTGTTTTGTCCTTTGGCCACACACATGAAGATAATTAGCCCGATTCTAAGTCTGATTGGTCCCTCCTGAGAATCCTGGGGGTGCTTCCTGATTCAGGCTGAAAAGGCCTTATGTTCAGCCCACGTCATAGTCTTTTTTTAAATATTATTATTAGGGCTGTCAAATGATTAAAATTTTTAATCTGATTAATCACAGGGTCACTGTGGATTAATTTTGATCAATTACAATTAATACCCATTTGTTATTGATCTAAATTCATCACAGGATCACTGGATTAATTTTGATTAATCACAAATAATACCCATTTGTTGTTTTTCATTTTGTAGGAGCAAAAACACTCATGATAGAAGGTGATATAGACACTCGACTAAAATTACTTATTTTACATTAAAATATATATTTTATGCAAAATAAGTGGTACAGTATATGTATATTTTTTTCTAATTTAAACTTGTGTAACTAAAGGAAATTCCACCTGCTTTGTAGAACTTAACAGAACCTCTGTAATGTTCTGCTGAGACATTTTTGCTTTTTTTGCACTTGGTTCACTGCCTTCATCCGTAACTAATGTAATTTGTTTCAAAATGTGTAAACACTTATACTTTTACATTTAAATTGACTTAGAAGCAGTAAATACTAAAGAAGTTGGCAGTGAGGTGGTCAAATGTAACATAAGATTTCCTCACTTTTTCCTTGACATATGAGTTATTGTGCATCAATCGCGGCAATGCGTTAATCGCGCTAAAATTTTAAATCTAATTAATTATGCAAATGAATTAATCTGGATTAATGCATTAATTTTGACAGCACATATTATATTATATTATATTAGAATATATTATATTATATTATATTATTAGTGGACAGAGTATCTAGTGTATGACTTCACCTGTTGGGTTGTGAATTGATGTTTTGAAGCCAAGTTCATGGTTGATGTTTTGAGCCAAATGCAAGAGACCATATTTGGACAAATGGAAACAAGCTGTAAGAGTACAGGTAAGTGGGGTTATGGATAAAATAAAAGTGTTGGCCTACTCACTAGATAAGCCTTGAAACATTGCGTAAATTGTAATTTTATGCAGTTGTTAGTGTAACGTGTAAACCATCTCCAGAGGGCAGTGGTCAGTCAAAGCCCCCCATCAATAAAAACACACAAAATTTACATTCCATATTCTGACAAGCCTTCCAGGCTAGTATGTAGAAAACCAAATGGAAAAGTTTCCATAGTCTGGGTGAATCATCTGCTGCGTCCTCAGCAGTTTCACAGTGTGTTTCTGACTGCTCAGCAGCTGTCTGTATGAATGTCCTCCTACATTCTGTATTTGATATTAAAATATCCACGGGGTGCAATACAGTTGTGTCTCCGTTCTCCACTTCTCTGCGTATGTACATGTTCACTGTAACATCCTACAGTGCTCTGAGCCCATCACTGCACGCTGCTTCATGATGGGTGTAGGTGTTTGTTGACCTATGGGGAGGTATGTGGGTTGTGTTGACCTGAGGACCCAGAATGCCGCTAATGCTCTCGTGCGTAGGCGTAAATTTCATGTGGGTGGGGGGATGCATCCCCTTTAATATCAACAAAATGTGCATCAATATCTCGATTACTCGAGATGTTTTAAGTCGCTTTGTTTCATTCATTTGTTTGTTTTCTTCATTTTTGTTCATTTTTCTTAATTATTTTAGATATTTTTGTTAATTTTGTTTCTTTTAACATTTTCTTGATAACTTTTGTTCAATTTTTGATTATTTTGTTCAATTTTTCTATTTTTTGACTATTTTGTTTGTTTTCTCTCATTTCCCTGGTTATTTGGGTCATTTTATTTCGTGCATTTTACTCATATTCTTGACTATTTTGCTAATTTCTGCTCTTTTTCTGCTCATTTTGTTTAAATTTATACTCATTTTCTTTCTCTGTTCATTTTTTATCCATTTTCTTGATTATTAGTTACAGAAAGACAGAAAATGGGGAGAAGAGCATAGGGAGTGACATGCAACCCTCCATCTATAGTGACTGCATTATTGGGGCTAGGAGCAAGAAATTTAAACAGAAGTTTGAATAGTTTCTTGAACACCCCCTGACGATCAAATGGTCTTGACCTTGCATTTGACCTCAAAGATCTGTAGGGGTCAAAAATAGGTCACTAATTCACCAAGTTTGAAATTTACTTCATGGCTTATAATTTAATGCAAATGAGGGAAGGGGCATTGACCTTGGTATAGGAACTGCATTTATTCTTACATATCTTCTTCTTTTCTTTTCGGCTGTTCCCTTCAGGGGTCGCCACAGCGAATCATCTGCCTCCATCTCACCCTATCCTC
>JAQQAE010018134.1:0-11275 GCA_029823295.1 Pseudamia nigra
AGCTGAAACATAATCACCCATGCAGAAATTATCCAATGGGAGGCTCATACCTATTTGCTTAGTTAAATCCAGGTGATTACCTTTTTTTGGCCAGGCAGTGTATCCATCCATCCATTTTCTACCCCTTAATTCTCATGAGGGTTGGGGGGGGGTGCTGGAGCCTATCCCAGCTGCAGTGTATCTACATTTTTATTGCAAATACTCAAAGTACTCTAAGATTTTGTGTACCTTACTCTTTAAAACTCTTTAAAATTGAACTAAACCTATGCTTAAAGCAAAATGTTATACTATACATAATAAAATGTACATATACACATACATCTTGCTAAATGGAGTAAAGAGAAACAGTACTTACAAATAAAAGTAATGTTACTTTCCACTTATAATGACCTGTAGACGTATTTGAGTTTTTAAAAAAAAGTATACTGTAAGAGTAAAAACTACTCAAGTAGTGGCTGACATCATAACCTGGAATTTATGAACAATGTAAAGTGCACATTCACTGTCAAATAGAGACAATATGTGCTTGTTTTTGCTTATTTTTTCATTTTTGTAAATCTATCTAATCATTTTAGTTCATTTCTGCTCATCTTATTGCTTCAGAGTGTTCATGTTTGTTCATTTATGTCATGATTATGATTAATTTTAGTCCGTTCTGTTGCTTAGGTGGCTCTTTTTTTACTTGATTTACTTAATTATTTATGTTCCTTTATGCTTTTGATTTGCGCTGTTTTGAGTCGATACAGCATCGGCTCATAATGTGACCACTTGGATCAAACACAGTCAGTGTAAAAACAGTCAGCGTACAAATGACTCCTGCTCATTTGCAACTGAGTGAAGTAAAAGTATTCTAAACTACTCAAGTATATATAACAGAGTAAATGTACCTGAGTAATGTTGACCTGGGTATACACATAATCAGTATTTGTTTTGCTACTTCTAATTTTTTTTTTTTTTCCAACGACTAAAATAAAGCTGTTGAGCAGCATCAGGTACACTATGTTCAGAATTACGAGTATCAGCGAAGGACACTTAGATATTGTGTCATTAGTCAATACCTGCTTCCACTGCTCAGCACATTTGCACCATTTATACCCTCCATATTGCATTCCTGAATAAACAGGGACAATAGCAGCAATGTGGTTTGTGTATTAGATTAGAGAGGGAGCTCAACATCAGGAATCCAAATGACAAAGCAAGCACCGAGCAGAAAGAGGTCATAGCGAGCTGCTGTATATACTGTGTGTAAAAGAGAGAGATTCTGGAATATACCACCACAGGATCTGGCTCTGGCTTTCTGTTTCTTGGAGATAAAACTGCATCTTTTTTTCCATGTCCTCTTTTCTTGGTCCCTCTCTTTTCCTCCAGATCTCCCTCTCCTCTCTCTCTCTCTCTCTTCCTCTATCTGTCTGCCTGACCCTGCAGATATGTGAGGCGATGCACAGCGAATGAATTAGCAGAGCAGAGGCCTCAGACAGCCCTTTATGGAATAGATAGACAGGCAGGCAGACGGAGTACAACACCGCCGAGAGACGAGGAACTAGAGGGAGTGAATGAAATGGAAGGGTAAGGGAGAGGTGATGAGAGAGGACGTAAGAGAAAAATGAGTGGGATGAAAGGACAGACAGGTGGGAGAAGATGCAAAGAAAGAGGAGGGGAACAGGAAAGAGGACGCACGCTTAAAACTGACGGAGGAAAGAGGAGGGGAGGGCGCGATACACAGTGGGGGAGGGAAGAGGGAAAGGAGTGTGATGAGACGAAGAAGATGAAGACAGTGAGAGAAATAGTGGGGAAGCCTGGGAGAATGTGCGATGAGCGCAGAGAGGAAGGAGGGGGGAACGAGGAGGAGGCAATGAGAAGGAGGTCATCAGCAGTCTTTTTTTGCTAGCATTTTGTCAGTTTCTTCTGAAATATTCAGAGAAGAAAAACATACAAGGGGTGCATTTCTGAACACAATGCAGGATGGGAGCCCAATGCGTACTAGCCTACCTAAGAGTATGTGAAGCCCACAAGTGATGAACAAGACTAGGCAGGAGGAAAGGCAGTTTGCACGACGCACAACGCCCCTGCAGCACATTCAACAATGATACACAGTTACCATGCGGGAATGTTTATTTCAGCATCTGTCTTCATTTTACGACCTAGAATGATGACAGTGATAATAAGAGCATATTGAGAATGATGACATTGATGGTGATGGCCCTATCGATGCCAGCTGCTGCTGCTGATTATCATAAAGATGTCATTGATGATGATGATGATGGTGGTGAAGGCGGCATCACTTAATACCAATGACTGTGATAGTGATAATGAGGTCAAACTGAGAAGTGAACACGTTAAGGGGCGGATACAGGCAGCACAACTGGCAGAGTAGCGAGCAGGATGCAGCGGTGCAGTGCAACCACAGGGTGGAAGGTTTCCTCTGTGTGACTCTAAGAGCTCTCACACACACATGCACACACACCCCCACGCACCCCCCCCCCCACACACACACACTGACATGAAAAGATACTGTGCCAGGTGGCAAATCTCACAACAAACTTTGGGTTGCACAAATGTCAGTTTAACCCTCCAGTTTCTCTTTCTTATCTTCACCCATAGAAATAAAACCTTTGATTTTTGAGAACACCTTCATTTGCAGATTTTACATTTCCTGTACCCTACAACGATTTCCTTAACGCTAGAGCTCCCAGGATTGCCACATACAGTGCTTAATACATTTAATAGACCATCACCCAGTCAGAGGTGGGTCATACTCAAGTATTTCCACTCCTTTACATGTACTCGAGTAGTTTTTTTCAAAGAAATGCATTTCTGAGAGTACTAGTAGTTTTTACTCTTACATTTGTGATGATAAACATCTACTTCTACTCAGTTACATTTGACCACAGCTCAATGACTAGGAGTAAAATAAGTTAAGAGCATTAACAAAATAATGAATTAACAAAATAATGAATTAACAAAATAAATAAAGTAAGACACAAAGTGAGCAAAAATTTACCAAGTGAACAAAATAAGCAACAGAATTAACAAAATATTCAGGAAAATGAACAAAACTGAAAGAAAATTGTCATGTAAATGAAGAAATTAACAGAATAAGGTCAAAATAAATAACAAAATACATAAAAATGAAGAAAATAACCAAGCAAATGAAGAAAAATGACTCATGAAATCAAGAAACTGAAAAAAACAAAATAAGCAACAAAATGCCCAAAATGATAAAAAAAATAAGTCAAGCAAGTTAACAAAAATGAACAAAATAAAGAACAAAATAAGGAACAAAGAATAAAATATGCAACCAAATTAGTAAAAGAAAAAAATCAGCGACGGTGGTAAAAATAAAAAGAATCACTATCCAATAAAACTGAACAAAATCAATGCTTGATTTGCTTGATATGAGATTTTTTTTTACTTTTACTCAAGTACTTGTTTTTATGAGTACTTCTACTTGAGTCGCTAGAACCATAAAGTAACAATACTCGAGTACTCTTTACTCTGTTTACTCTTCCCACCACTGCACCACAGTGTAAGGTTTATGCCACAGCTGCCCTAAACTAATAGTATTAGTAATTAACAGCCATTTTTTTTCATGCATCTGTACCGGTAATAGTTAATCCACCAGTATGTGCAAGCTCTTTAATCTTTAACATTTTTACTGTTTTTGGTGTTGTTATTCATGAATTTTCAAATCTACTGTTTTACAAAGAATAAAAAAAAAGTAAAGCACATTATTATTTTTTGATTAATTTACCTGCATTCCTGGACAGAAAAATTAGTTTTAGTGATTGTAGTCCCGTGTGACGACGTTAAGAATGGGTATAAAAAGTCTGAATTCTGTTTGAAATTCCTCACTCCTGTGAAAAGGAAAGAGTATGCATTCAAGTACTTCATGACGCTGGCTGGCCTTTGAGACACATAGGACAGGTGGAAGTCTAATACATTTGTTACGCACTGGACCTTAAACAACCGATCAGGTCAAATTTACCCAGGCAGCAGGTCCAGTCCACAAAAATGTCATTGCATGAAGTGATTCTCTTCACTAATCAAACATTAAAACATCAGCTGTGTTCTGGTCTTAACCAGCGGTGGATAGAAAAAACAGAAACAGTACTCAAGTAAAAGGATTTTACTTAATAATTATCATGACTCAAGTAGAAGTACTCATAAAAATATATACTTGAGTAAGAGTAAAAATGTGTCTGACAAAATGAACCCTACTCAAGTCATAACTTCATAACATGGAATTTATGACAACCTAACATGCCCCCTTTAAACAACTATTACCGGTATGTATATGTATTTTTGTTAATTTTGTTTATTTCCATGTTTTACTTATTTTTGGGGATTACTTGCATTTTTTTATCTTGATTTTTTTTAAAATCCAGTGTCATTGATTATCCTGTTTATTTAAAATTTTTTATTAACCTTTTTTCATTTTCCTTTTTGTTTTCTTGATTATATTATTCATTTACTTGATTATATTTTCCCTTTTTGCTCTTTTTTCACTCATTCACTGTTAATTTCACTCTTTTTGGTAACTTTGTTGCTTTTTGTAATTATTTTTGTACATTTTGTTGCTTAGTTAATTCATTTGCTCGCTTGTTTTCATTTAATTGATTATTGTGTTCTTTATTTATTGCAACGTTTTTCTCTCCTACTCAAGGACGTGCAGCAAAATGAGCATTTTTTTCCTCAGCTGTTATTCCGTTAAACAACTATTTTAAGTACATTTTATGGGACAAAATACTCAAGTACTTGTAAAGGAGTACTCCCCACCAGTGGTCTTAACAACACTAGGTACTTTAGATGTTCATCAGTGCAAACTGGAGCAAATCAACTGAACCACAGGTAAATTTGACCCGGTGGCTATTCCAGTGTTAAGGATTAAATATATTGTTCAGTTTTATCAGCGCTGTACTTAAACTGGATCTAACACATCCATCCTTGTAGCATAACAATGGTTTTCTTTTGCCAGTGAATGCATATTGCAGTGTTTGTCTGAATCTGTCATCTGCTGAGTTAGATTTTCAAATGAGCAATTTATTACCAAGAGACTGTTTTATGAAGAATGTGCTAAAAATATCTCACTGGGGTCTCTCAGATGGTACGACAGCAAAAGTGGGACGTTCTTTCAAAGTTTAAAAAAAAAAGAAGCATAACCTGATTCCAGTTACGTTTCACGGGTGACATTTACATTTACAGTTACATTTTGTATTACATCACGACTGGTCATGAATTGTTAATATGTGAAGCAGACGAGAGATGTTAGAGCAGCGTCTAGTGCAGGGCGGTTTGACTGAAACAGCAGAACAACCGAATGGAGCCGACTGAAAACGCACACACAGGCAAAAGCTTTACAAAACACAACCTGGCCCACTTAAGGGAGATTATATTAAGTGTAAGGTTAACCTCAACAAATTGGTGATTCCCTACAGTCGCCTGAAATTAAAGCTAATCTGTGCTACTTGTGTTCTCCCTCTTGGCCATTACAAAATGCAAAATCACAGTTTAACAGATTAACCCTTCGAAGCTGTTCATTTTCTACTTTTATATAGTATGTTGCGAGTCAATTGGACCCGGCTCAAAAATGTTGAACTACAGATCTATTTAGATTGTATCAATAACCTCTCTGACATTTATGAATGGATGGTTAAGCCTTCATTTTTGTTTAAAAAAGAACAAAGTGTCTATGTTTTAGTCTGTATATCCCTCATTTTTAGGGAAAGGGCATTTCCATCACATCATATCATGCTTTATTTTTAACATAGCATCTATTATGATTTTTATTTTTTTTAACTGAAAATAGTAACATTGTGGGATTTTTAATACGTTACAATACTCAAAACTGTCTATATGTGATGTTTTCATCCTCGTCTAAGGTCTAAATAAATGTCAGCCAAGGCTTTTTGCTTCATATTTACCGTATTTTCCTAATTTAAAAGGAAAAATTCACTAAACCATTGAATTAACAAATGAACACACCTGCTGTGCAATATGGATGAAAGGGCTGCTATGATAAACATTTACATCAGTTGATGTTGCTAATAATCACAGTAAATGTTGCAAATAAAAATTATGCAAAAAGTCACAAATATAAAATATGCAGTGAGCCTAAAAGATTGCAAATGCAAATTACTAAAAAGTAACAAAACAAAAATATCCATCCATCCATCTTCTACTGCTTCTCTGTGGGGTGGGGTCATGGGGCAGCAGCTTCAGCAGGGAAGCCCACACTTCTTTCTCCCTGGCTACTTCATCCAGCTCTTCTGGAGGGACACCGAGGTGTTCCCAAGCCAGCCAAGAGACATGGTCCCTCCAGTGTGTCCTGGGTCTTCCCCGGGGCCTCCTCCCAGTGGGACGTGCCCTGAATACCTCCCCAGGGAGGCGTCCAGGAGGCATTTGGACCAGATGACCAAGCCACCTCATCTGGCTACTCTCGACATGGAGGAGCATCAGCTCTATTCTGAGCCACTCCCGGATGACTGAGCTTCTCACCCTATCTCTAAGGGAGAGCCCAGCCAGCCTATGGGGGAAACTCATTTTGGCCACTTGTATCCTGGATCCTGTTCTTTCAGTCTTGACCCAAAGCTCATGACCATAGGTGAGGGTAGGAACGTAGATGGACCGGTAAATCGAGAGCTTTGCCTTTCGGCTCAGCTCCTTCTTCACCATGACAGACCAATGCAGAGTCTGCATCACTGCAGCCAATGCACTGATCCACCTATCGATCTGCTGCTCCATCCTTCCCTCATTTGTGAACAAGACTCCAAGATACTTGAACTCCTCCACTTGAGGCAGGACCTCATTCCAGACCCAGAGGGAGCATGTCACCCTTTTCCAGCTGAGGACCATGGTCTCAGATTTGGAGGTGCTGATTCTGATCCCAGCCACTTTACACTTGGTTGCAAACCGCTCCAGTGAGAGCTGCAGGTCATGGCATGATGAAGCCAGAAGAACCACATCATCTGCAGAAAGCAGAGACCCAATCCGGAGGTCACCGAGCCAGACCCCCTAAACACCCTGGCTGCACCTAGAAATTCTTTCCAAAAAAAATTATGAACAGAATCCATGACAAAGGGCAGCCCTGGCAGAGTCCAACCCTCACCGGAAACGAGTCCGACTTACTGCCAGCAATGCAGATCAAGCTCTGACACCGGTCATACAGAGACCGAATAGCCATAATCAGTGCATCCAGCACCCCATATTCCCGGAGCACTCCCCACAGAACTTCCCTTTGGGACACAGTCAAATGCTTTCTCCAAGTCCACAAAACACATGTAGACTGGTTAGGCAAACTCCCATGCACCCTCCAGGACCCTGCAGAGAGCGCAGAGCTGGTCCACTGTTCCACGACCAGAACAAAAACCACACTGCTCCTCCTGAATCTGAGGTTCAACTATCCAGTGGATCATCCTCTCCAGTACTCCGGAATAGACCTTAGTGTGATCCGCCTAGTTGGAACACACCGTCCAGTCCCCGTTCTTAAAAAGGGGAACCACCACCCTGGTTTGCCAATCCAGGGGCACTGCCCCCAATGACCATGCAATGTTGCAGAGGCGTGTCAACCAAGACAGCCCCACAACATCCAGAGCCTTAAGGAACTCTGGGCGAATCTCATCTACCCCCGGGGCCTTGGTGCTGAGGAGTTTTTTGACCACCTCGGTGACCTCAGCCCGAGAGATTGGAGCCCACCCCAGAGTCCTCATGCCCTGCTTCCTCAAAGGAAAGCATGTTGGTGGGATTGAGGAGGTCCTCAAAGTATTCCCCCCACCAACCCACAATGTCTCTAGCTGAGGTCAGCAGCACCCGATCTCCACTGTACACAGTGTTAAGAGTGCACTGCTCCCTCCTCCTGAGGCATCGGATGATGGACTAGAATTTCCTCGAGGCCGTCCGGAAGTCATTCTCCATGGCTTCCCCGAACTTCTTCCATTGCCAGGTTTTTGCCTTGGAGGCCACCGAAGCCACGTTCCGCTTGGCCTGTTGGTATCTATCAGCTGCCTCTGGTGTCCCACAGGCCAAAAAGGCCCGATAGGACTCCTCCTTCAGCTTGACAGCATCCCTCACCACCGGTGTCCACCAACAGGTACGAGGCACCAACCGCAACCACCTTACGGCCACAGCTCCGAACAGCTGCCTCGACAATGGAGGCATGGAACAAGGCCCACTCGGACTCAATGTCCCCCACCTCCTCCGATACATGGTCGAAGCTCTGCCGGAGGTGGTAAATGAAGCTCCTCCTGACAGGAGACTCTGCCAGACGTTCCCAGCAGACTTTCACAGTAGGTTTGGGTCTGCCAGGTCTGACCAGCATCCTCCCCAACCATCTGAGCCAACTCACTACCAGGTGGTGATCGGTTTACAGCTCTGCCTGTCTTCACCCGTGTGTCCAAGACATGCGGCAGCAAATCTGACGATAAGACCACAAGGTCAATCATCGAACTGCAGCCTAGGGTGTCCTGGTGCCAAGTGCACATATGGACACCCTTATGCTTGAACATGGTGCCCGTTATGGACAGTCCATGATGAGCACAGAAGTCCAATAACGAAGCACCACTAGGGTTGAGATCAGGGGGGCTGTTCCTCCCAATCACACCCCTCCAGGTCTCAATGTCATTACCCACATGAGTCCCCATCAGGAGCACTCTCCAGCACCCCCTCTAAGGACTCCAAAAAGAATGGGTACTCTGAACTGCTGTTTGGTGCTAAAGCACAAACAATAGTCACGAAGGGAGGCTACCCTCTCGTCCACCGAGGTGAACCTTAATGTTCAGGCAGCAATAAATATACCCACACCTGCCCATTGCCTCTCTCCGTGGGCAATTCCAGAGTGGAAGAGAGTCCAACCCACTCTCGAGGACACTGGTTCCAGAGCCCAAGCCGTGCATTGAGGTGAGCCCGACTATATGTAGCCGGTACCTCTCCACCTCACGCACCAGCTCAGGCTCCTTCCCCGCCAGAGAGGTGACATTCCACAGCCCCAGAGGGGATCGGTCTGCCAGGACCACCGCCTTCAGCTACCACCCACAACACAATGCACCTGACCCCCACGGCCCCTCTCACGGGTGGTGAGCTCATTAGAGGGGGGACCCACGTTGTCTTTTTGGGCTGTGCCCAGCCGAGCCCCATGGGCATAGGCCCGGCCACCAAACACTTGCCAACGAGCCCCACCCCCAGGCTTGGCTCTGGGATCACTGGGGGGGGGGATCACTGGGACACACAAACCCCTCCACTATGATAAAGTGGCAGCTTGTGGAGCAAAACAAAAATATATTCTTTGATTTATGATTTTGTGATAACAGAATGTAAATGATGCAAATGACACAAATTTAAAAATGTAGGAAATGCACAAGGAAAAAAAAAGACCAAACAAAGCCTGCACATAATTCAGGCAGGTACAGAAGTCTGTGCCTAATTTTCTGTCCAATCATCATCATCCCTGCCCTACACACCCCTAATTATCTGTAGCTTGGAAAACTCTAGCCATCCCCATTCATCTTGTTACTCTGCTGCCCACGTGACCCTCGCTCACTCGCAGATCCAAAAAATAATCTCCTCCACCCCCCCAACCTCCTCTGGAATTAGGCTGTATGAGTGACGGTATATAAAACTCCAACGCGTACGTCTTCTGTACCTCTAGTTTCGTCATACAAAATCATGACACCAGGCTATCTGCTAGGAGGGTTTTGAGACCTCAGGGGCCATCTGCATCAAACTTGCACAGATCGTCCCAGAGCATCCCTTGAGCAGAGTCACCGCCAAAATAAAATGTATATAAGGTTGAGATGAAAGCATCCTGACTGAAATATTGCAAAAGATGCAAAAAGACAGACGAAAACAAATAAGAAGAAAACAAATCAGTCCCACATAATTGAATTAAAGACAGCAACAGGGATGCAACAAGATGACGGCTTGTAAAAGACATATCAAGAGATATCAACAAAAAATGCACCTGTTTCTGATTTGTCAGCTTATTTAATTCATTTCACTTACGCAAAATAAATAAATATAAAATCAGTGCAATTTGAGTTCTTATTCAGCTAAATATCAAATAAAAATAAACTCTTAAGGGAAAAAAGTGTATATCCCAATAAATACAATTATCACAATATAAAACCATATGATGATATTTATTATTTCATTGCTCAGCACTAAAAACATACACATTTTCCTTATACACAGAAAAAATAGAGAGAAAAAAATCCCCAGTCAGTGTGTGTAATAGTGAGTATTTAAGTGCTGCTTTAATATTCCCTTCAACCGCCATGCGATGTTGGGCAATGGATAAAAATAGTCAGTCCATACAGTATACAGTGCATGTAGAAACATTTACCATGCAGTCTGTATGTAGCGTCTGTGAAGCTCATTATAACATTTCTCATAGAACCAGCTTTTTATCCCTTTGTTATTGCAATTTAAACCTACTGTGTCTGAGAATGTAACAATATTGAAACAGGTTTTACTGCATAAACTCATAAAATGAAACATAAAACAGATTAAGTTTAAGAAAGGGTTTTCACAGAGTTTACATTGGAATTAATCTCAAACAAACACATAGTATTTAACAAAGCTATCTGAAACACTGAGGGTATTTTTCTAGAAAGATGTATTTGATTCTTTTGCTCAACATGACATTCTCTTTATCACACTTGTACCAGTGCAGTGTCATCATTCCCAAACATAATATCATCATATAATCCATCTGAAAAATCCCATGGGATGGAAAAAAACCCTCACTTAGCAGGGATGTTACGTTATACAAGCTACAGTTGAGGTCAAAATTAATAGGCCACCCCATGAAAATTTTGTTTTCTTCTTCAACTTGCTTCATTTAGACACAGTAAGTAATAATTATTTTAGGAAAACAAAAATTACCAGGGTAAATATTATTCAGCCCTAGAACAACTGACCTTTTCATCCAGGTATGGCATAAACCACCAGTCTTTCACTAAGTAACAATGATCTAAGTGTGTGAACTGAAGTTAAAACTGAATTTGTCCAATATAGACTTCAGAAAGGATTTTGAGAAGAATACAACTTCTTCTATATGAGTTTCCATAGTGGATATTCTATGCACATTGTCTGTGTGAAATAATTATTTTGTATCGAAACAGTAAAATACATCTACTCCTTCAAAAGAAGACACGAGAGTGTATACAGTGGGGACAATAAGTATTGGGAAATGTAAAAATGTGCACGTTCACCCATTTAAAAAGATAAGAGAGGTTTGTAATTTTCATCATAGGTTCACATCAAGCTTGAGAGACAGAATGTA
>JAQQAE010018135.1:0-11275 GCA_029823295.1 Pseudamia nigra
TAAGGACTCCAAAAAGGGTGGGTACTCTGAACTGCTGTTTGGCGCATAGGCACAAACAACAGTCAGGACCCGTCCCCTCACCCGAATGCGAAGGGAGGTTACCGTTTCGTCTACCGGTGTAAACCCGAACGCACAGGCAGTGAGCCGGGGAACAATAAGTATGCCCACACTTGCTCGCCGCCTCTCTCCGTGGGCAACTCCAGAGTGGAAGAGAGTCCAATCCCTCTCAAGGACATTGTTTCCAGAACCCAAGCCGTGCGTCGGGGCAAGCCCGACTATATCAAGCCTCTGGGTACAACCTTGCAGCTTGGTGTTATTGGTGCCCTTTCTGTAAGTGTTCTGATTTAAACAAGACTTCTACTGCCTTGTCTGGAGTTTTCAGACTGTAGAAAATCTACCCGGTGACAGGAGATTGTGGCCCCCTTTATGTGTTTTCAGACAGGTAGGGGGATTAGTAACCAACTGTACTAGCTGCTCTTACCAGTTGCTAAGATTCTGTCAGATGCAGCTCTAATCTTGGAAAAGTAGCTTCAGCTTCCAACAGTGGTTTGAAAGATGAAGTTTTTGGCTCCTGTACGTTTAATGCGCAGTTATAAATGACCTTTTACACCGACTGACTGTGGGTTGGGTCTCTGAATGCAAAATGTTTTACAGAAAAAAACATACATTCTCTCCATTAAAACAACATTATAATACTTACCCAAGTGATTTGAAAGTATCTGTTTTTTTCTTGCAGCCTCAGTTTTTGTAGCTTAAAGGTAAAGATCTCAATCCTCAGGGAATGAGTTAGAATAGGAGAGGCCAAGACGACAATAGATACAGGCTAGAAGACAGGGATCTCATATTTAGCTCGTGATTGCACTCAGGGTAGACAATAAGTAAGATTCATTAGGTCATTTTTTACTTGCGTCTGCCAAGATCTGGAATGAAATGTTAAATGTTTCATGGGCTAAGAAAAGGGCAGAATTTGTCTTTGTGTTTGCCGTCAGAGGCAGAAAGAGAAGAAGGGGGGAAAGTGAGGAGAAGGACTGTGATAGACGGGAAGATAGAAAACAATGAAAATAAGAAATGATGGAAAAGAATGTGAGGGGGAAGAGAGAGTCAGGGAGAAAAGGAGGCAAAGAAAGGTAAAAGAAGAAACAAAACAAGACAAGGAGTGAAAAAGGAGGGTAAGTACGTGGGGGAATAAGACGGAGGAAGAAAAGGAGGGAGCATGGTGGAGTGTTTTGGGCTGTCTGATGAATGAGGGTGTAGTGGGGTTGGTGGGGGCGGTGTCTTCTGAATGATGATGGCCTAATATCATCATCCCCCTGTCAGGCCTAATAGGCTTTCCTTGGTAGAAATCACTCACACAGAGCCGCCATAATGCCCAGGCCCCTGACAGCATCATCCATCCACTCAAGCCAAGCGAACGTCTCCAAACTAATAAGGAAATATATGGTTCAAGGAGATCTGAAAAATTAAACAGGTAGCTTATGAACAATTTGTTTCACAGGGATGTTTATTATATTTATCGGATGTTGGAGTGCTCGAGGTGTCTGGCTGGTGCGGCTTCATGTTCGAGACACTGGCTCGGAGCATGATATGCTGACAAGGCAGGTCTGTAAAGTGTGAAATAAATACTCCTCCTCTACTTTCAGGCTGGCCTTGTCCTCCAGTGTTGCCTGGCCTTTAGTCATTCATAAGCAAGACAGATCAGTGCCTATTTATCAACCTTGTCTCAGAAATTCACAGGTTCATTTAAGTAGCAGCTTAATTGTAACAACAAACAGGATTTATTATTAAGGAATTACTGTCTGTATTATGGTTTGTTTCAGTGTGTAAGATTTAGGGCTCCAATTGGATATATACATTTTTAAGTGTTCTTTTGATACAGTATAATCACCTGAAAATAAGAATTAATATATTTTTATTACATTATAAGGTATTTACATCAACAAAAAACAGGCATCTTCTTTTATACCAGGAGGAATTTAGCATTTAGGTACATTTCTGCCAGCCTTTATGCTGTATTGTGGACTACACTTCATATTCACTTTCTAAGTCCTGCCCACTTTCTTCCATGTCTCTTCCAGTTTATGGGGGAAAAGCATTAGTCAGTGGCGAGGGGCAGACAAGTTTCTGATCCCACCACTTAAACATATGATTGTCAGTTTAAAAGTTGAGAGAATCACAGTTTGAAATATCAGTTTGTTTGGTGCAAGTGCATTCAGTAAACTTCATTTTCGTCTCACAAGATACGTCACAACACCAATATGAACTGCTACTTTGTTCTTCAAGAATAAGGTATTGAAGTTACGTCTCATGAGTCAGACCTGGAAGGGGCGGGACTTAGGCTCTTCATTAAGGGTGCGTTCCAGTTACCCCGAAACTCAGAGTGATGGAAAGTCCAAGCTTATTGTGTTCCTGCTACAAAGTCCGGAAAACAGGGATGCATACTGGAGAGCCGGCTCGTTCGGAACATAGACAACTTCCAAACGCGTGCATTCTAAATGATAACACCTGTACATGTCATATTGCACATACACACAGCATGGCAACATGGTCCGTGTCTCTTTTGGTCATTGGATATGAGTTGATTACAATTTGCAACTTCACCTCTTGTTGTCATTAAATATGGCACACTGGACCTAAAATTAACAACATTTCACAGTGGAATTTCAGTGCTTTCATAAAGAAATGTTGCACATAGCATAACTTGATTTACATTATCACCTGTCTTTGAAAACAGCATGTTTAAGTAATGGTTCAGTTTTGACTTTTGCAGCATGTGGTTAAGACCGAGAGAATGATGGAGGGTTTGGTTTCACACGGAAAAAGTCTGTAAAGGTGTCATAAAAATGGCTCTTTATTTTCTCACATTTAAACTAAACCATGTTAACCACTTTAAAAAGCTTTATTGCTTCACCATACCTATAAATAGTCAGAATGCAAATGCAGCTGTCCTGTAGCAAAGTCCTAAATTTACATCTCATATCCACCACAGCTAACTTCAGCCTATTGAGGAAAGGCAAAGGAAATCAGAAATCTAAAATGAGAAATAACTAGGGATGCATGGATTTCTGAGATGATCCATATCCATTAGATGATGCTGATGTTTTTGCTGGTTGTTTAAGTTGTATTCATGTGGTTTTATCACTAAATGGGAGTACATTTTCTCCTTTACATGTAGTTGAGTAGTTTTTTTTTTTTCAAATTAATGTACTTCTGAGAGTAGTTTTATTGGTGAATATTTTTACTTTTTACTCATGGATGTACTTTTACTCAGTGAGCTCCACTTCAGTGTGTAGAACAAGACTAAAGAATCAAGTAAATTATCAAAATGAAAAAGCTAATGAGCAACATAAACAATTAGTCACAAAAGGAGTGAAATAAGCAAAAAATGACATAATCAAGTAAATTAACAAAAATTAACAATAAAATAAAGAAATTGAACAAAAAATCCACATCGCAATCATAAAGGAAGTTTAGAATAATGAACAAAATAAGCAACAAAAACTGAACAAAAATCAATAAAATATGCAACAAAATAATTAATGTAATGAAGGAAATGAACAAAAATGAACAAAGTATTTGCTTGACCACATTATATTATAGTGTAATAAATTCCACAGTAAGAAGTTACTCACTCCTTGAGTAGTTTTTTTTAGATACTCAAGTACCTATGTTTATGAGTACTTCTGCTTGAGTCACTGTAATTAGAAAGTAACAGTACTTTTACTTGAGTACTGTTTCTGTTGACCCACCACAGGATACGACTGACTTAGCGCTACTGACACAGAAGGGGATGGCTGTATTTGGATGCAGTAGCTGGGCTGTTGTGCTATGAAACAGAAAGCTTTGTGTATAAAGACAGTTAAATATTAACTGCTGTGTTTAGTGACCATGCTGAGATTGCTGATATGTCAATGGAAGTCAAAAAAAACAAATATCTGGTGATCAACAAATCATTTTATCTCTAGAAATGACATTTCCCTGCAATAAAATCAAAGTGCAGCTCACATTTATTTCAAAGCATAATGCAGATGGCTTCAGTTTATCACAGTGATTGGACTTTCAGTGTATTTGTATATGGCCATAATTTCCCATGCATGTAAAATCATTGCTGGTGTATTAACAATAAGGACATACAATGAGGGTCATTATCACTAGAATAAAAATACTTCCCTGAATCCTCATTCCCCTGATCTAATAGTCCATTGTTCACGTCTTCTAAAATGTTCTAATTTTAGAGGCAGAGCTTTGGAGGAGTTGTGTTTTCCTCACAGCATCCTATCTACACCACACCTGTCATTGCCTTCCCCCATGCAATGGCTGATCATAGCACACTTTAAACATGGTTACTCTCCTCTTATCTCTTCCCATACCCTACCGATCCCACTATCTCCGATCGCCGCTTTAATCATGTGACACCTTCCTAGCTGCCCCTCCCCTTCCCACGTCCACAAGAGAAAACTGCCGCCATCAATAACAACAAGAACTTTTTCAAAGTCTGCTCTTGAAAGGCCCCATCCCATCAAACTGGTCACATTCTATTATTGATTGTGTGTTATGAGAAAGAGACATTTTCACACATTAGACAATCACTGTTTTGGCCCTGCTTTGAGAAGCTATAGACATATTCCTAACATAGAGATAAGACATTTACATCAGAGGCCCCTCCACTGTCTTTCTTATGCATATAAACTAATTACTTGAATACTCTTCACTCTGTCTGACAGTCAATATTTGAAGTTGGAGGGGGATGGAGAGTTCACATTTATAAACATGCATATACTTTGTGTTATACTTTCCATATAAGAATGCAGTGCTATACACCTCAACTCACTTAATGTGTGTTTAATACCGTGGTTGTATTTGTTGTTTTTGTAGTGTACCATGATGATGATCAGAGGTGTTATAGTTCTAAAATGTTGAACTAGATTCATTTTATCTCATCTCACAGTTTGCTTAGTCTTACATGCACACGAGTAGGTTCACTTTGATAAATTTACACCACTGTGAAACTTGCTGTAATAGAAGAAAGCCAAATATTCTAAAAAAGTCCAGACTATCACAATGGTTTAAGTCTAGCTTAATACTTACTTACTCTCCCCAGCTGGTCAAAGCAGACAGCCACCTGCATGGAACCCTGGTTCTGCTGGACGTTTTTCTCATCTGTTAAAGGAAGTTGACCCCCACCCCTGTTGTCCTAGGCTTGCTGTTGGAGATTCTGATGGGTTTGCTCTTCGTATATTCTTGAGGTTTTGGCCTTGAATTGTGAAGCACCTGTAGGTAATGTTGAATTATAGTTGGTGCTATACAAATACAATTGAATTGACTTATTTTCTGGAATATATTTAGATGAATTGGAGTACAGTATGTTTTCTTCAAACTAGAACTTTTCTATTGAAATTCATGCTTGATAGGATTACTTTTCTCTTTAGACAAAGGAAAGAGTCATATACTAGTAAGAAGATTGTTTTACTTCTTTGAAATGTTTTTTTTTGCAGCCGTCTTGACCACGGCTTGCCGACGACGACTCAGTTTTTCAGTGAGTTTTTCAGATATGATTTACAAAACCATATTTCATGCCGTGTGTTCCATTTTACTTTTCAGGCTTTTATATATCAACACCATTGTATTTAAGGGTGCCATAACATGCAGACATTTTATTCTTCTACTGTGAGTCATTACGTCTAGGGGGAAATGAAGCGGATATTACCTGTAATGTCTATTGTAGTTATTATTTTGTTAATGATTATTCTAGTTTAAAACAATTACTGCCTTCTATTGAGTTTTAGTTTTAGATTTACACTGCAGCTGACATGATAACACACGAGTTTGTATAAAGTCTCCCTCATCTCATTTTAAATGGATCCACGGCTCCAGCTGCAGTGATGGCCAGGTTTTATGCAGCCACACACTCACCTGCAGTCATATTATCATGGAGCATGTGTCATACAGTCCACCCCCATATGCCCCTCTCCAGTCTTAGGTTGAACCTGTACCACGTAGGGTTGTGTGTTAATAAGAGCAGGCTACGTTGAGGTGCGTTGTGAGGCCATTGTGGTCTCCACGCTCTCTGGTTTTCTTTGTGCCATGAAAGCCTGGCGATACAGTAACAGCCAGCGGCAGAAAGGAGCTGTCTGTCGTCAAGACGGCTGCTAACACTTGTTTCACCCACCCTTCCAGGGGGCTGCAGAGAATAGAGGAGAGGCAGCTGGTAGGCTTAAACAGGAAATGCAGTGGTAACAGTGTCAACAGCTGCCCCCATGGCCACGCAAGCCAAACGGCTGGCAACAACAGGCCATATAAAAAGCTATGTGTTTGGATAGCTGGAGGGATTTGCTTAATACTGTATCTCTGTTTAATGCTTCAATGCCAAATGAGTGTCTTTGTGTGTTTTCTCATTAGAGCTCTATATTCTAAGCTTAGTCATTTCACAGGTGATGACAACATGAACACTGTTGCATGTAGAGTAAACAAGACCAAAACCAACTGCTCAAGGGGAACAGACATTACGCTGAAGTGACAAGGACTGATGCTTTATAAGCGTTTGAACATATTATTCGTTTAGTTGAATCATGCAAAGCTCAATCAATACTACATTAAAGGTACTATCTATCTATCTATCTATCTATCTATCTATCTATCTATCTATCTATCTATCTATCTATCTATCTATCTATCTATCCATCCATATCATCTATACATCCATGTATCCATCCATCCAAGTTCAATAAATACATCCTATAGAGTGCAAAAGTCCTGCCCTTTAAGTTTTGACCCATGGGCCTTAACATGCATTACAGTCAGTTGTGAGTGGAAGGCATTTATTTTTCTGATCTTGAATGAATTAAGTCAAGAAAGAAGTAGTTTGTTGTAAAATTGTTGAGATACAAGACTGAAAATGCATGATTAAAAAGTGTACAAACAGAAAGTCATGTCCATAACGTTGCCATAATTTTGTCTCTCCAAAATTTGTTCAGACCTGCTCACGAGTCTCAATGTAAGCAAAACCTGTAATGATTTTCACCTCTTTTACAAATTTATTCCTGAAGCATGGGGTTAAATTTACTAATATTACTAATTTTGTGGCAAATTGTGACTTTCATGACTTGTAAAATTGTCTTAAATTGATAATCATCTGATGCGTAGATAACGGCACGGTTGAGGTCAAAATGACTTGTCCCCTATGAAAATATGGCTTTCCAAATGTTTCCCATGCCTCTCATTCCTATTCTGGATACTTAGAAACACTTTGTATATCTTTATCCTGCTTTGTGCTCATCAACAATTCTTCTTTGATCTAAACCAACGAATCTAAACATTTTTTGTTTTTGACATAATGCTGTTACATGTGATGCCCCAGTGAATATTGGACCAATCTTCAGTTTTAACTTCAGGTCACACATGTAGACCATTACTCAGTGAAACAGTGGTAGTTTGTGCTATGTCTGAGTAAAAAGGTCAGTTTTTCTAGGGGTTAATAATATTGACCCTGGTCATTTTTGCTAACTTACTGTTTCTAAATAAACTAGCATGCTCTGAAATGCTCTGTTAAATAAGCTCCAAAACATAAATGGGGGTTGTAATAATTTTGACCTCAACTGAAATAATGTAAAACAATGATGAAGAAAGTGGGCGGGACACAGGCTCTTGATATAATCAATTGGCATCTCAACTATTGTGATTTTTTTTCCCTTCATACTCCAATGTTAACTTTCGGTTATTTGTTTACATTTTTTTCTCCTTTAACATTTTAGTCAATAAAGTTTATAAAATAGCACAGATGTGAATTCTGAAGGACATGTCTTGAGTTTTCTGCATCCATATTTGCATAATGCACACTACCCAGTCTGTGTAAAGTGAAGATAAGGGCACAGAAATTCCCATTAACCTGTGGCTGTTACAGTGACCTCAAACTCAGGTCAAGATGACCCCCTGAGGAGTCAATAAATCACAATGTCACCTCTGCTGCCCAATCCCCCTCTGCTATCACTAAGTTTGAGTGTCCTTAGCATTCTTTTACTTCCCCCTGCTCCTTCCCTGACCTGGCGTCCAAACAAACTGCCTGTCAGCGCCGTGCCGACAGGTACGACAGCTCTGGCTCAAAGTGTGGAGTGATCTCCCCCAAAAAGTAACACTCTCTCCCTTGCGCTGGAAATTTTGTCTCCTGTGATCTGTCTCCTTCCGCAGCCCTCTCACTACTATCTCACACAAAAATAACTCAAGCACCACTTTTGATGCCTTTTCCTTTCTCTAATTCATAGTTGAGCTGTGAAAATATGTAATTACCACATGCACACTAAGCTATTTGACGATGGAATTTGCTTTAGTCTCTATCCAAATTCCATGTGAGAGTTCTTGAATAAGGGAACAGCAGTATACTATATCAGAGTCTTTATTTAAGTCTTAGTTACATCCAATTTTCTAGAAGCTTTAATTTAACCTTACAGGATCATTGTTAGACATACATCTTTGAATCTTGTGGTATTATCTACCATTTGCTAACTTTAATACCTTGCTGGAATTGCTCAGTACTAGAGCTTATTTTATGTCTGACTTGAAGATTTGGAGTTCCTTTTATGTACAGTTCATTATTTTAATACGTTCGACTCATTGGGGTCATCTCGGAATGAATGCAGCCATCAGTTTACATTTTTAGTCATCATTAGATGAATAAATATCAATGAGATTACCTCATAAGCCCCCCGCAACCCCACCACTACCAATGTCTACCCAGACATGGAGCAAGTATTAAAGGGCTATTTCAGTTAGCGTGTAAAATCCTCGTTGTGAAATAGCTTCCATTTGGGTGAATAATCCAAGATCTTTTTCATGTTCTGAGCGCTTTTCCCCGTTGGAAGCGAAACACAGACCGGATAATAGTAAAGAGGAAGGCCAACACCGTGGAATCTGCTTTCAATGACCTTAAATACCTTATCTGCACCTTTGAAGCCAGGGCGAGGTGATTGGCAGGTCAATTTGTGATAGTATCGGTCGATGTACTTGGCACTCTTAATGCTCTTTGCTACAGATAAGTCTGCTTAATATGAAAACTGTCATAATTCATCCGCCTTTTCAGCAATATACATTTTCTCGTGGAATCATCAATCCGGTCACCTGTCAGAAAAGACGTGTCAGGATTTCCATTCTTCCATCCGCCCTTCTGTGATTTCACTTTATGGAGATTATCCCACACTATGAAGCCTTTAGGATTATTCCTCTGGTCTGAGGAATCAAAGTTAGTTTTTTCCTCGCTGCCTGCAACACCGATAGGGAAAGGGAGCGAGGCGAGATGTCTGGCCACGCGCTGTGGATGTTTTCAATGTGTCCAGTTTTCCTGTCAAAGCCATCACTGTCCCATCCCCTTCTCAGCCGGCTGTTTCCTGTGTAAATTAACAGACTCAGTTGGTGAACTAGATTCCAATTTTGAAGCAAAGTAGAGTGTGCAAATTACCCATGTTTTTAATTAAGCCCAGTGCACAGTGCGAAGGCAGAGGGGCCATTGTTCTGGATGGGGCAGGTGCAAATTTATTCTCTGGGGAAGCGCTGCAATGTCCGTCCTCCAGCCGAGTGCCGTCCTCGGCCTAATCAGTCCCCAGCTTGAAAAATGTCCATGTTTTGGCACCCTCTTGCTGGGAGACACTGCTGCGAGTGGTCAGAAATTATTCATTACTTGAGGACCTCATTTGTAACATTTCCATTAAAACTTGCCACCATGCAGAAGGACTTAACATTTGAATTTTGATAATTATAGTTGCTAGACAAACGTATCAGTCTATTCTCTGTTCCTATGGGTACATGTACAACACACCAACACTATAGAGAAGCCAAAGATTCTTAAATATACTGTATATTACTATATTAAAAACACAATTTTTTGTCTTTAAAATGCCAGATTATGTAAACAATGGTTATTTGAAGCAACAAAACCAGTTATATATGAAAAACTTTGTATTCTTAAATAGAGAAGCTCTGTATACAAAACCATTATTTTAGTCGCTTTTAAGTAGATATTACACTTCAATATTAGTGGACTGCTATATTAAGGTACATTTAATTTATTGATTTGAAATCAATGTGTTTCCTAGAAAGACAAAAGTTTCTTTTTTCTTCTTTTCCCCCCCTTTTTCCTTCTTTTTTTTCCTTTTCTCGCCCCAAAAAGTCTCTTTTAAATACAAACCCTATGTCTTTCATTGCGTTTGCAGTGCAGACTCTTAAGGTGGTATCTTTTTAAGTGTCACTGATCAGTGCAATGTCCCTATGCAGTTTTGTGGAGTTGAAATATACTGTGAAATAAAACACTGTGATATTTGAGGCATTTTCTTAGGTGACATCATGACCCCACAGTACAGTGACCAGTCGTCCTACTGGTCTTGAAGACCATCAAGCATCATGAAGTGTTTTCCTTTTCAGTGAGTTCTTTATGTTTTACTGTTTTGAACAGTGAGGAATTTTATACCCAAACTTGAGTTTTCTGAAAAGTCAGAAATTAATTAGCATAACAGTCAACCTTTAAAAGTAATTTTCTGTTCATGAATGCAAGTAAATAACTGTAATTTGGCATCTTTATATATACAAATGTTTCTGGTTCTTCATAAAACAGTAAATTCATAAACACTAAAAATATCATTTTGATTACAGAGCTAGTGCATACACTGGTTGATTAACCATTACAGAAACATTAAAGTGATTTTATAATTACCAGTAGTGTTTAGGACAGTTATGGCATAAACCTTACATTGGGTGGTGGTCTAACACCTGTAAGTACTGTAGCTTACTAAAAATGAACCACTGTGGACATTCCTCCTTATACTTTGAAATGATTATTAGCCTCTACCAAACCTGTCATACAAAAAAAAAAAAAATGTTTTGTTACAAACGCCACTCTACGTTTGCTGCAACTGTAATCTATACATGATGTGTTTAGACAATAAATCCTTAGTTAGAGTTAGGAAAATGCTACGTAAAACTAAACCCTATTGTAACCTGTATATTTTTAATCAAACTTTAGATCAACACCAGTGATAACATCCATGAAAATAAAATGTATGTTCATTCAGTGCAAACCATATTTATGGTGACAATAAAGTTATCCATTTTTCTGATTAATTACTAAGGTGTGTTTTAACAAAAAATAGAGGAAATAAAAAGGTATTTTTGTTAATACTGAGCAATGAAGTTCAGCATCAAATTCCGAAATGAGCTGGAAATATGAAACAAGGTGGATTCTGCTTTGGGTGAAGAGAACAATTGTGTCTTGTCTTTGGGTTGCACTCATTCCTCT